>SNQJ01S0003729.1:160696-171762 GCA_010110895.2 Picea sitchensis | reverse complement strand
GTGTGTGAGTCCAAGCATCATTCTGAACTTCTCAAAAATTTCTTTTCCAAGCACTTTAGTGAAGATGTCCGCAGTTTTCTGATTTGTGGAACAATGTCTCAAGTGAATAGTCTTGGCCTCTACATGATATCGAATCAAGTGATACTTTGTGTTAATATGTTTGGTTCAATCATGGAATCTGGGATTCTTGGCCAACTTGATTCCAGAAGTATTGTCAACTAGAAAAGGAGTAGAATTCACTTGCTTCTCCTACAAATATTCAAGTATTTTCCAAAGCCACGCAATCTCCTTTATTGCTTATGCAACTGCCAATTATTTTCCCTTTGTTGTGGAATCTATTGGGATTGATTGTTTGTGTGATCTCCAGGAGACAACTATTAATCCAAGACTCATGAGATAAACTAAATTTGACACTCCATTTTCCTTATCCCAATCAAAGTCTGAATCGAAATATCCAATCAGGTTGAAGTTATCTACCTTAGAGTACTTGAGTCCAAAAGCTTGAGTTCCTTTCAAATATTTTAGAATTCTCTTTGGCGCAAACCAATGTCCTTCACAAGGCTTTTGCATGAACTTGGAAAGAATCCTAAAAACAAATGAAATGTCTGGTCTGGTGGTAGTAAGATAGAGAAGACTTCCCANGTGTGTGAGTCCAAGCATCATTCTGAACTTCTCAAAAATTTCTTTTCCAAGCACTTTAGTGAAGATGTCCGCAGTTTTCTGATTTGTGGAACAATGTCTCAAGTGAATAGTCTTGGCCTCTACATGATATCGAATCAAGTGATACTTTGTGTTAATATGTTTGGTTCAATCATGGAATCTGGGATTCTTGGCCAACTTGATTCCAGAAGTATTGTCAACTAGAAAAGGAGTAGAATTCACTTGCTTCTCCTACAAATATTCAAGTATTTTCCAAAGCCACGCAATCTCCTTTATTGCTTATGCAACTGCCAATTATTTTCCCTTTGTTGTGGAATCTATTGGGATTGATTGTTTGTGTGATCTCCAGGAGACAACTATTAATCCAAGACTCATGAGATAAACTAAATTTGACACTCCATTTTCCTTATCCCAATCAAAGTCTGAATCGAAATATCCAATCAGGTTGAAGTTATCTACCTTAGAGTACTTGAGTCCAAAAGCTTGAGTTCCTTTCAAATATTTTAGAATTCTCTTTGGCGCAAACCAATGTCCTTCACAAGGCTTTTGCATGAACTTGGAAAGAATCCTAAAAACAAATGAAATGTCTGGTCTGGTGGTAGTAAGATAGAGAAGACTTCCCACAAGTTGTCTATACTTGGTTGCATCCTCAAATTCATTCCCTTCTTCTGATGTGAGTTTCAAGTTCTATTCCATTGGAGTAGAAACATGATTGCACTCAGCCATGCCAAACTTGTTCAACAATTCTCCATTGTACTTCTTCTGGGAGATCAATATGTACTTTGGATTTTGAATCACTTCAATGTCCAAATAGTAGTGAAGATGTCCCAAATCTGTCATCTCGAAGCCTTTCTTCAACTCTTTATTTATGGATGCAATGTAGTTCTCATTGTTCCTTGTTATGGACATATTATCTACATATACTACAAGATATACAACTGTTTTTCCAACTTTCTTGACAAACAAAGTGGCATCGTCGAGATTGAAATGCTTGGAATTCAATTTCAGAAGATGCCCGATTAACTTTTCATACCATGCTCACGGTGCTTGTTTCAATCCATACAAAGATTTGATGAGCTTGCATACCTTATGTTATTTTCCCTTCACAACAAATGCTTCTAGTTGAGACATGAACACATTCTCTTTCAAGTCTCCATTCAAGAAAGTAGTCTTCACATCCATTTGATGAATTTTCAATCCATTTTGTGCTGCCATGGAAAATAGAGTGCAGATGGTTGCCCATTTTGTTGTGGGGGAAAAGGTCTCTTCATAATCAACACCTTCTTTCTATGCAAATCCTTTTTCCATGAGCCTTACTTTGTGCTTGTCAAGTGAGCCATGTGATCTGTACTTGTTCTTGAATACCCATTTGCAGCCAATCAGATTGGTTCCATATGGAGGGTCCACCAACTTCGATATCTCGTTCTTGATGAGATCATCATATTCCTTCTACATGGCTTCTTTCCATTCATCATGAGAAGTGGCTTCTTTAAAGGAAGTCGGTTCAAGGTTAGTAGATAAATTCAACTCGCAATCATATGAAACATCCATATCTTCTACATCACATGAGTTTGAATTATCTACATTACCTCCATCTTGTTTTGAAGACAATATGGTTCATGTCTTCTCGATCTCATCAGGATGAACACTTTCAAGTGTTTTTGTGAGCAATTTTGGTGGACCTTTCTGAGATGGTCTAGGTTTCTCGGCTGATTGAGATGGTGTTGAGTTCTCATCATGTCTCAGTTTTTCAATCTTCTTGATGACATCATCCAACTAAACTTCAGGTTCTGATGAAGTGGTAGGAACTTCTTCACGGGGGGAGATGGTGCTACACAAGGAGATTCCAAATATTGACCCAATATAGGGATACCCCCTTCAATATATGGAATCTCATAATCAAATTCATGATATGTCTTTACACGAGTGAATCTGTCCAGATGATCAAGCTGCATCTCAACAGTTTCTTCTTTCTTGGAGGATTCAAGAAAGATCACGTCTCTAGAAAGGATGAAATTATTCTTTGTCTCATCGTAAAGACGATACCCCTTGGTGGTATTTGAGTACCCCAAGAAGATGCACTTTTGACTCCTTGCATCATGCTTTCTTCTTTGCTCCTTAGGAATCAAGGCATAGCAGGTGGAACCAAAGACCCTGAGAAGCCTCACCAAAGGATTATGGCCATACCGCATTTCATATGGATTCTTGTTTCTAATAGCATGAGATGGACACCTATTTTTGAAATAAATTGTACATAGAATTGCATCATCCCAAAACATCAATTTAACATTCTTGAAAAACATCATGGAACGAACCATATTTAGGAGTGTCGTGTTCATTCGTTCAACCACACCATTTTTTTGGGGATTGTATGGAACTGTTGTTTGATGTTTGATCACATGTTGGCGAAGATAATATTCAAATTCATTAGATGTATATTCTCTTCCATTGTAAGTGCAAAGAGAACCAATATGATACTGGGCTTCATTTTGAATCCATACATGATAATTTTTAAATGTTTCAAAAGCTTGGGATTTTTATTTCAGCAAATATACCCAACACATTCTGGTGTAATCATCAATAAAAGTCATGATGTATTTGTTTTCATTCGCAAAAGGAACAAGCACAGGGACACATAAATCAGAATGAATGAATTCAAGTCTTCTACATGCTATGGAAGTATAATCATGGAAAGGTTGTTCGCTATGCTTTCCAAAAATACAAGCATCACATTGTTTCAGTTTTCTAGGAATGGTGGGCAGACCAAAAACACCATTATTTCTCAACAAACAGAGATTGTCATAATTAATATGGCCAAATCTAGCATGCCACAAAAGACTAGATGGCATTATACCAGAGTCATTATGATAGAAGTATGCAACAATGTGTGTATGGGCAGATGTTCCATTCAGCTTCAACAATCCCCCATCTTCTATTCCAGTCATGACAACCATGTTGTCAGAATCCTTCATTATCTCAACTTTGCCACCGATCATATGAACAGAGTGGCCTTTTTGTTTGATGTGCACAAGGGAAAACAAGCTTCTTTGTAGCTATGGAAGATAGAGTACATTGTGCAGAAGAAAATCGGGGAGTCCAGGCAACTTAAGCCCGATGGTGCCCATTCCTAAAGGTTTGAGACTTGATCTATCTGCAAAGTATACTACACCATCTACATTTTTGTCAAAGTCTTCAAAGAAATCTCTTCGAAATGTCATGTGAGAGGTAGTGTCTATGTCAAGAAGCCATGCATCTCCCCAAGAAGCAAGGGAAGCATTAAACAAATCTTCAGTTACTCCTATATTGCAATAGGAAACTATGTAATGAACAGGTGCACTCTGATCCGTTCATTCTGCAGCGAGTACAATGGAGGTTGGATTTTTCTCGAGGATTATTCCAACCCCCTCTACCTGCCTCTGATCTTCTTCTTTTCGCGTCCTTTCATTTCTTACTTGATAACAAGAAATCTTCTTGAGTCAGGTCTTTATACACGCTTCAATTTGGGTTTCCCTCACTTCACTTAGAGGTTTCCACCACCATTTTCAGAACCACAAACATGATAAAATTTCGAGCATGTGAATTCAATAGAATATGAGCTATACCAACATGCTTGGAAAACCTCAAATGATGGTGTCACTCTGAAATTAGAATTGCACTGAAGATTTTCGCTTTGCTCTTGAATCACAAGGCTAAGGCAGACTCTCATAGAAATACATATATCATACAAATGCTATCAATTTCATTTATGCTCTAACAAAAAATATTGATGAGGTCCATGCTATGTAGTCCACGCTATGTAAAGGCCACTTCAATGGATGGTATGGGACAAGCCAAAATTATCACTGCTAAATCGTATCCTCTTTATCAAAAAAAGGAGGATTGATGACGACTTCAATAAAGCGCAACTAAAATTTCTATGCAAGAATATATGGAGGGGTGATAGGCAAGTCGAGTGTTGAGGCTGCACCAGTAAGGATTTTCTCGCTATAGCTATATGGATAAAGGATGGATATACTAGAGAATTAACTTCAGGTTTTGGTACCAACGTATGAAATAGTGAATGTACACAAGCAATGAGGAATAAACAACGCCATTCATGTGTTACTGCAAAGTACAGGTCCTTTTTCAACTCGAATCTTGTTGTTGAAGCGCCCTCGATTCTTCATAAAAAAATGCCCTCGACATGACCTGCACTATAAGTCGAGTCGAGCAGTTTGTGCAGTGATAAGGTAAATTGGTGTTTAAAGTTGAGTAATGATATGGAAAGCAACAATTACAAGTCTAGCCAGAACAAGGATACTAGGGCGACTGGTTAGGTCTTGAATACATTCTTGTTGCAGTAACAATGTAGTTTAGGGTTTACAATGAACAAATAGATGCAAAGGAGAGAGGCATATTGGGTTTAGGGAGCAATGTTGAGCCAACGAATGGAGATAGTGCCAGGAAATAAATGAAGTCGTGCTCTAAGTTCAATATAGAACAATACCAGTGAATGGAGACCAAACGATTTCAGTGGGTGAGAATGCTAGCAAAGGGTGCGTGATTGCAGATGGTCCGAATTGTTGCAGCGTGAGAGATTTGGTGAGGAAAGGGGTGATTCTAGGGTTTACCAACGTACGTATCACTGTGGGAGAATCGACTAAGGCAGACTGATAGAGGGAAGAGGGCAGGCAGGCTAGCTAGCAGAGGCGTTTTCTGCATGGTAGGAAAACGCCAAGGAATCTATTGATGGAGTTAAACTGGGCTCTGTCAGGCCAGGGATGGCAGAAAGTAATTCCAAAGTGGATGTATTTGGCATTAACATGATACGTTAATAAATATATAATAAATGATTATTGGTTTTTCATAACTGAAGAAGTTTTCTATCACCTATCACTATTCATATTTACTATCATTATTCATATTTACTATGTTACAAGTAACCCATTCATGAAGGATTAGTGTCCAACAAAAATAAGCCACTTTGATGCTTCCAAATACAATAGATAATATATTGAACTAAGTTGAACCTTGTTTTCTTATGCACATATTTGAAAAATTACATCTTTTTGAACATGAAAATTGAAATCTAAACAGGGGGAAACCTTATTAAAAATTGAGCTACTAAAATGCTACCAAATAAAATGGAGAATCTCCACCCTTAACAATTTTGAGACACTGTAAAAGGTAAAAAAAAACTAGGGTCTAATGTCTCTTAATAGGGTTTCCCATCAACTTAAGTGGTAGTAAAAAAGGGTTTAGCTAAGGTACTAATCCAATCGTGAACTAATTTGGCTAAGGGGAAAAACCAAAACAAATGTAGAATTGAGTCCTTTTGAGAAGGGGATGCCAAGGGACACCTAATCCCATTTTTCATCACATGTTTATGGTATCTAATACTTTATACAATAAGGACCAGGTGAAGAAGGTCTAAGGTTTTTTTGGGTTCTAGGGGCCTTTCCACAAGGTTTTGAAATGTGAGGGGCATTTGGTGGTAGGAGTGATGCATCTCCATCTCTTTTTTTTTATATGTTTGTTAACTCAGTGTCAACGATGCCACTAAATCAACCATAAGTGAAAAATAGAGATAAAAATTTGGAGATTTGGAGAATCTCCTTACCAATCTCTCCACCAAGTCTCATAGTTTCTCAATTCCATCTTGGAAAATATTTCATCTGGTATGAGATCATAGCTTTTTGAATGATAATTTTATTTGCAAGTTTGAGATTGAATTTCTTCTCGAGATCTTCCAATTGAAGGAAGTGTTAGCTCTGGAAATTGTATATATTGGCCAAGATTGATCCAGATTTATGAGTGGAACGAAATGAATAACAAACTGAATACAATAACACAGAGATATGGAGAACAACAACAGATATCCATTGAACAATAACTTCTATTGAATAAATAAAAAAGGTTGAAACTGAAAAACTACAGAACTGAAAACAACTTGTTCGAATTGTGGTAGTTATCTCTGAGAAGAGATGTGGCTCCTATGCGCATCTGTCTAAGGAAAATGATTACAATGAGGCTCCAGAGGCCCTTTAACATTACTCATGAATTCCAAATCCCTAGACATCCAAAAATCTAACCTTGGGAGATGAAACGCCAAAAGTTATTTGGGCCCCGATGCGTAAGTTGGTACCTTAACTTCCTGGGGTCATAACTTGTGCATACGACCTATGTTTTAGGCGCATGATAGCTCATTGGAAAGGTCTTCTCGAGAACTACACATTATGTTGTCAAACTCTGACTTCATCTACATTTTGATTGTGGCAAGCCAAAAAACACTACTTAGAGCCCTAAAACGGTCCTGTAAGTACAAAAAGATGTGTTGACATGAAAAATTCCAAAATAAGCCAGTTGGATTAGGTGGGCGGCCACCAGTCTCCACTTGGATTATGTGTAGGGCTTGAAACAACCACAGAAGTCTAGAACCAACAATTACAAAGGATTATAGAATAACATGTTGAACTAAAAAATTTCAAGAGGAGCCGGTTGGAATAGGTGGGTGGCCACCAATATCCACCTGGATCAATCCTCCCCCCTTAGGAAGCAATGGTCTCCATTGAGTTGACTGCCCCCATCAGGTGAGGAAATTTCTGTTGAAATTGGCTCCAGGTGAGCCACTTTCCTTGGTGCAGGAGTTTCCTTGCCTTGACAACCCGATAAAGTTGAATCCTTTGCTGGTGAGTGCCCTTGACCTGTGTGTCCACTATCTGATTAGTGGATGCATGTTCCATGCAGTCAGGGTTGAGCTTTGTTGGTGTCAACTATTATGCAATCTCCGAGGTGTCAAATAATGGTGGAAAATATGGCCAGAGGAGGTCCACATTGAACATTGGGTGCAAGCCAAGGAAGGGGGGAGTGTTGAGCTCAAAAGCATTGTCACCCACAGCCTTGGTGATAGTGTAAGGCCCATAGCGAAGTGGACGAAGCTTCTGATGGGGCCCTGTAAGGCGTTCTTTCGACAAATGTTATCATACCTTGTCTCCCACCTGAAACTTGTGCGATACCCGTTGTTGATCATGGCACTGCTTGTACTTAGCATTGACTTTCTACAAAATATCATGGACTTGTTGGCGGATGTGTTGAATCTGCTCAATCAATCTGGTGGCTTTGTCGGCCTCAGATTGAACATGGGAATAATATGTTTGTGTTGTTGCAAGAGGTAGTGAAACATCAATGGGACCCAAGGGTTGGAATCCCAGCCCCACCTGAAAGGGGATATGGCGAGTGGAGCTATGGAGAGCCATATTGTAGTTGTGTTGAACATAGTGTTAGCGATATTTCTTGTAAGGGGGTTAGAATGTAAAAGAATGGGTTAAAAACCCACTTGTCCTAAGTTCGGATGTAAATATGCCCGTGGTAAACAGTGAACGGATCTGGACGACGTGCATCCGCACGCCCAAATCAACGACACATATGCAATTCCGGACCCCCCCTCCCTTTCTACCTTTAAGCAGGGGGGTTCAGAATCGGAGGCGCACCTCTCCAACGGTCCAGATCAGCGCGCCCAGACCAACGGCGATGAAGACCATTTCAGACCCCCCTGCCTTTCTACCTTTAAGCGGAGGGGGGGAGGGTCCGAAATCGCAGACGCAGCTTTCTGACGACCCAAATTAGCGCACCCGGATCAACGACGCTTGGTCAGTCTTGCCCTTTTCAGTTGCCTTATGTTTAGCCAGCGTGGGCCCTCCTCCCATCATGTCATCTTCCTTTCCACCTTGCCCCTGCCGCTGTGTGTCATCCATCCGTCTCCCCTCTTTGGTCCACGTGGTCCTCCCTCCTTCTCATCATCCACTTGTCGTTTGCCATGTGTTCCGCTCCTATCCATGTCGGCCCCTCACCAAAAGACGAGTTCATTATCTCTTGTCTTTCCCCCTTCCGCCTGTTGTCCTCCGCCATGTGCCCTCCTCTGTCGCCCTTCTCACATCTCTCCACCTCCTTCACGCCCTCATAGTCCGGCGCCATCATTCCTGTCATGCCCCCCCCCATCCTTCGCGCTGGTCTCCACGCCCATTCGTCAAGTCATTCAGTTATTCCAGGTGGCAGCGCGAGGAGTCTTCCATATCCCAAAATGCTGAGTTGGCCAGATCGTCCTCAATCCCAAGAAAGCAGTTATTGAAGCGGTTGGTGGTGGTTAGACATCGTCTCCGCCATAATGGGAAAGCATGACCATGAATTAAAGGCACGTCGATTCGCCGTTGGAACTGTCAAAGAGTCAGATTGCGTCTTACATAAGTTGCACAATCTTTCAGAGGTTGACTGTCAGAAGGCCATGCAGACGCAAAGCTTTCAATGCTGTGTATTGATTTTGTTGTTGTTGTTGTTCTGAGTATATGAAGGCGTTTTCGCCATTTTTGTATCTATCAATGGTAGAGCTAAGCTCCCGACTCTAAAGTTTTCATGACCATTCTGGTTTCCTGGTTATGTAGCTATGTTTGAGATTTCTTGTTTTATGACAAACAATTTCCCTTTTTCATCTCTGTTTTCGTCTTATGCTGGAGAGTTCATGATCGAATTCTTCGTATGAATTAACACAGTTATGTTATGGTAAATGATTTATTGTGGCATTGTTGTTTCTCTGGTTCTCCGCGTTTGGAAGTAAGAAGATCTTGTTTTCATATGCATGCTCTCATCGTCTGTTAGAAGCTTGATGCTTATAGCAGGCCTTTGCACCTTTCTTATGAAATCTTCCCCCTACTCACGCTTATTACAACTCACTGTTTGAAGTTTAACAAGACCTCACTCATTCATGCATGTCTGGCCCAGCTTCTGAGTTGAGACGATATTGTTCTGAGTTTGCTTCCATTTGATCATCTCTTATAAACCAATCGTGACATTAAACTGATGGGTGTCAGGCTCGTCTCCTGCAAGCAATCCAGGAGTGACTTCTGGCTCCAACATTTCTGGCGCCGTTGCCGGGGACGAAGTTGAATATTTTCCCCGGGATTGAACGACAAAGATCAACTGATTCTGAAGGTGCATCAGTTATCAGAACTTGAAGATTTCTACTGTGCACCTGGTGACTCCATTGTGACGACTCCGCTGGGGAGAACCTGCTCTATCAACTGTGGTTTCGAGAGGCAGACATACGAGGTCTAATCCACACTTGCCTTTAGCTACACCAGAGGCTGACTCAGAAGCGGTGCGCAGAAAGGGAAAGAGCTTTGCGAAAGAAGTTTATGTCGTTGAAACAGGTAACACGCCTTCCCCTTATGTGAGAACTCCATTTTCTTATTCTCAGCTTCCTAGTCGTCCTTCCTCTGAGGTTTCCCGTTTTTTGAACTTCGGGAGTGTTCCTGCTGAGTTTTCTCCTCCTAGTCTAGTATCAGAAAGAGAGATCCTTTTCACTCCCCCCTCCCTCGAGGTCGTGCCTCAACACAGACCTCAAGCTTCTGAAGGTTTCACCACCCCTCCTTTTGTTGCTACTACTGCACAAAGAGAAGTCTCTGCACACTCAGGTCCCTTGTCTCTCTCTCTGTTTTCTCCATTCTCTCCTTCAAGAACCTCTTTTCCGACATCTCCCGTCCATACTCCTTCTCCTCGGATTTCTCCTCTACCTAATACTCCTATGGCTGGTGCTAATCCCCCTCTGAATAGAATGGACGCCATAGTAGTTGCTAGATATGCTCCTTTAATCCTACCTCATCCTATGAATCCTCTCCCTGTTGGAGACTACTTGAAGTACATGCCCAAGTTCAGTGGGGAAGGAGACATAACTGCTGAGGAGCACTTGGCTACTTTTTACAGTTATGCATACAACCTAAACATTGAAAATGAAGATGTCTGGATGAGGGTCTTTGTCTAGAGCCTGGAGGGTGAGGTCAGGAAATGGTTTAGAGGACTAGCCCCCGGATCTATTGCTGGAATTGAGGCTCTGGATAGTGTTTTCCTGAGACAGTGGGGAGACAGGAAGGATTATATGTATTACATGACAGAGTTTGGGGCTCTGAAGAAAATGGATGGAGAGTCTATCTCTGACTTCTCCAAAAGATTCAATAAAATGTATAACAAGATTCCTGCAGAGATTAAACCTTCAGAGGCCTCTGCTCAAATTTCCTATGCTGGCTCTTTTGACCCTGATTTATGTCTCTTGTTAAGAGAAAGAAGAGCCACCTCTTTAGCTCAGATGCAAGAGGCAACTATAGAAGTTGAATCCAACATATTGGCAGCCGACAGGCTGAGAAACCAGGCCGACACAGACAGAAGAAAGGAAAAGTCGGAAGCCTCAACTTTCGGCCCATCACTGCCCCACCCTTAAGCAGATGAGCTAGCCCAAGTAATGAACTTCCTTAAAGAAGAGGTGGAGAGATTGAAGGTGGAAAGGAAGCAAATGTATAGAGGCCCTCAGAACACCGAAAACAAAGGGGGTTTCAGAAGGCCAAATTATATTGCTCCCCCAGCTATGCACAGAGAGAAAG
>SNQJ01S0003729.1:117152-155250 GCA_010110895.2 Picea sitchensis | reverse complement strand
CCTTCCTTTCTACCTTTAAGCGGAGGGGGGGAGGGGGGTCCGGAATCGCAAACGCAGCTTTCCGACGGCCCAGATCAGCACGCCCAGATCAATGGCGCTTGGTCAGTCTCGCCCTTTTCAGTTGCCTTATGTTTAGCCAGCGTGGGCCCTCCTCCCATCATGTCATCTTCCTTTCCACCTTTCCCCTGCCGCCGTGTGTCATCCATCCGTCTCCCCTCTTTGTTCCACGTGGTCCTCCCTCCTTCTCATCATCCACTTGTCGTTTTCCATGTGTCCCGCTCCTGTCCATGTCGGCCCCTCACCAAAAGGCGAGTTCGTTATCTCTTGTCTTTCCCCCTTTCGCCTGTTGTCCTCCGCCATGTGCCCTCCTCTGTCTCCCTTCTCACATCTCTCCACCTCCTTCACGCCCTCATAGTCCGACGCCATCATTCCTGTCATGCGCCCCCCCCATCCTTCGCGCTGGTCTCCACACCCATTCGTCAAGTCATTCAGTTATTCTAGGTGGCAGCGCGAGGAGTCTTCCATATCCCAAAATGTTGAGTTGGCCAGATCGTCCTCAATCCCAAGAAAGCAGTTATTGAAGCGGTTGGTGGTGGTTAGACATCGTCTCCGCCATAATGGGAAAGCACGGCCATGAATTAAAGGCACGTCGATTCGCCGTTGGAACTGTCAAAGAGTCAGATTGCATCTGACATAAGTTGCACAATCTTTCAGAGGTTGATTGTCAAAAGGCCATGCAGACGCAAAGCTTTCAATGTTGTGTCTTGATTTTGCTGTTGTTGTTGTTCTGAGTATATGAAGGCATTTTCGCCATTTTTGTATCTATCGATGGTAGAGCTAAGCTCCCGACTGTAAAGTTTTCATGACCATTCTATTTCCTAGTTATGTAGCTATGTTTGAGATTTCTTGTTTTATGACAAACAGTTTCCCTTTTTCATCTCTGTTTTCGTCCTATGCTGGAGAGTTCATGATCGAATGCTTCGTATGAATTAACGCAGTTATGTTATGGTAAATGATTTATTGTGGCATTGTTGTTTCTCTGGTTCCCCACGTTTGGAAGTAAGAAGATCTTGTTTTCATATGCCTGCTCTCATCGTCTGTTAGAAGCTTGATGCTTATAGCAGGCCTTTGCACCTTTCTTATGAAATCTTCCCCCTACTCACCCTCATTACAACTCACTGTTTGAAGTTTAACAAGACCTCACTCATTCATGCATGCCTGGCCCAGCTTCTGAGTTGAGACGATACTGTTCTGAGTTTGCTTCCATTTGATCATCTCTTATAAACCAATCGTGACATTAAACTGATGGGCGTCAGGCTCTGCTCCTGCAAGCAATCCAGGAGTGACTTCTGGGTCCAACACATAGGGAATAATCCCATCCCATTTACGTGGATGTTTAGAGTTATACATGCATAGGATGTGCACAATCATTCGATTGACGACCTTTGTTTGGTCATCGATTTGAGGGTAGAAGGCAGTGGATTTAGTGAGCTTGGTGTCCAACAGTGACTAGAGACTCGACCAAAATGTGTTGAGGAACCTGTTGTCCCAAGCGGAGATGATGGTATGTGGTATTCCAAAATGGACTCACACTTGTTCGAAGAAGATCTTGGCAATATCTACCGTTGTGACGCTCTTCTTGCAGGTTGTGAGAATGGCCATCTTTGAAAACCGATCAACCACCACAAATATGTAATCATTGCCTTTCTTGGTTGACAGAAGGCCAAACATGTAATCCATCGAGATGAATTGCCAAGGCCTCTCGAGAGTAGGAAAAGGGGTGTATAATCCTTGCTTCTTGATGGTTGGTTTGGCAATGGCACAGGTAGTGCAAGATCTGATATACTTGCTAACGTCCTGTCAAAGTTTTTGACAATAAAAATGTTTCTGTAGAATGACCACAGTTTTCTCCATGTCGATATGTCATTCCATCCGACTGTAGTGAGCCTCCCAAATCATCTTTGCACACTCGCTTGCAGGAAAACAAAAATGGCCCAGATGGCATAACAATCCATCTTGAATGTGAAAATCGGTGACATTCGCACCTGTACCCAAGAGCTGATAGGTGGTGGAAAAGTCTGGATCTTGTTGATAAAGGTGGGGCCACTCAGATGCCTCATGCCCACAGGAATGGAGCACGATGGTGAGTGCAGCCACGGGAGGTCGACTAAGTCAGTAATCTACATCATTTGTGATCCATGTCTTGTACTTGATGTTGAGATGGAACTATTGTAGGTAAGTGGACCACTTCTGATGGCAGTCATTCTGCAACTTCCCCTATGCTTATATGAACTACAGAGGCTTGTGATTAGTGTGGATGATTATCTCCTTTCCCAGAATGTAATGTTTCCATTGATGACGGGCTTGTACAATGGAATACATTTCCTTGTCATAGGTGGGTTACTTCCAGGCAGTATCTGAGAGTGTCTCACTATGGTATGCTACCGGATAACCGTGTCAAGTGAGAACTGAGCCTACAACATAGTCAGATGCATCAGTCTCAATCTCAAATGGTTATTGCAGATCGGGTAAGGAGAGTATTGAAGTTGAGCACAAGCGATGTTTTAGATAATCAAATGCTCGTTGTTGTGCCTTCCCCCATGTGAAATTTTCCCTTCCACCACACTTGGTCATTTGGTTGAGGGCCCATGCAATATGGGAGAATCCCAACATGAACCGTCGGTAGAATTTGGCAAGTCCCAAGAAGCTCTGAAGCTCGGTTAGTTTGTTCGGGGCTGGCTAGTCACAAATGACTTGGATCTTAGTTGGATCCACATGTACCCCATGCTCATCAACAATGTATCCCAAGTATTGGACCATGTTCATGCCAAAGGAGCATTTTTCCAAGTTGGCATATAACTTGTGTTGCCGCAGAGTGGTCAAAACCTGTTGAATATGTTGCATGTGCTCCTCCCAAGTTCTGTTGAAGATGAGGATGTCATCCAAATATAACATCACAAAACAATTGAGGAATATTTTGAAAGGATCTCTTACTCCATAATATTTATTTTCATCCACCATGGGTTGTTCTCGGGCTCAACGTGGTCGATCTTGCAAAGGCTTGACTGGTTTGAGTCCCAACTTCTTGTACCCAGATCTTGTCGGGGACATGCATGAAGAAAAATAAATTAAGAGTAGACCACTCTAATACCACTGATCCAGATTTATGAGCGAAACGAAATGAATAAAAGACTAAATGCAATAACACAGAGATATGGAGAACAACAACAGATATCTAGTGAACGATAACTTCTATTGAATAAATAAAATAGGCTGAAACTGAAAAATTGCAGAACTGAAAACAACTTGCTCGAATGGTGGTAGCTATGTCTGAGAAGAGATGTAGCTGCTACGCGCATTTGTCTGAGCAGAATGATTACAATGAGGCTCCAAAGGCCCTTTTAACATTACTCGTGAATTCCAAAACCCTAGACATCCAAAAACCTAACCCTAGGAGCTGAAATGCCAAAAGTTATGTGGGCCTCGATGGGTAAATTGATACCTCAACTTCCCGGGGTCGTAACTTTTGCATACGACCTTTGTTTTAGGCATGTGATAGCCCGTTGGAAAGGTCTTCTTGATAACTACAAATTATGTCATCAAACTCACACTTCATCTATATTTTGATTGTGGCAAGCCAAAAAAACATTGTTTAGGGCCCGAAAATGTCCGTGGAAGTACATAAAGATGTGCTGACATGAAAACTTCCAAAATAATCCAGTTGGATTAGGTGGGCGGCCACCAGTCTCCACCTGGAATATGTGTAGGGCTTCAGACAACCCCAAAAGTGTAGAACCCACAGTTACAAAGGATTACAGAAGAACGTGTTGAACTAAAAATTGTCAAGAGGAGCTAGTTGGAATGGGTGGGTGGCCACCAATATCCACCTAGATCAAAGATCCTCTTCTTATTGAATATCTTGGCCTCAAACAAAGGATTTTTGGTGAAGCACTTATTATTGGAATCATATAAATTGGCCAACTATATGGATTCATTTAAACCTATTTGAATTTAGGGCACTAGAAAGAGCTAATGGAAGAATACCTTTTTAGCTCCTACATGACCTCTATGTGATTGTTGTCAATGAATTTTTCATGTCCAATCTATGAATAAGTAATTATATAATGTTGACAAGTTAGGTTATAACACTTTATGTGATTCCTGAGGCACATCTCATCTATGAGTTAAACACCATGCAATTTGGATACCAAGTTAAACTTGAAATTGACAAAGAGATTTATGAATTATATCACTAAAATCCTTAACAAGGGGTTGATGATAAGCCCAAGAGTTAGCTCAAATGGTCATGAGCTATATTTGAGATCACTCCCCCAAGTTAGGGAGGTCACGGGTTCAACTCTGTTGATTCCCTTAGGGTTAGATGCTTGGAACTTAGGCACTACTAGTTTACCCTTGTTACCACTAGTTGACAACAATTAAGTCTTAAAGAGTTTCCTATGCATGGTTATATGCCAAAAATTTTAAAAGACAAATAGTTGATGATCATCCATAAAAATTGCAGGTTGCACCATCCTTTGACCCAAGACATTACATAAGTACCAAAAAAATATGTTTTAAAGCAACACTAACTAAAGTTTGCAATATTTGACATGGAGACAAGGTGGATCTGCATTGTGTTTTAATAAATTAATGTAAGAATATGTATCTCTTGTCTAATCCATTCTTATGGTTCTTTTTACTCTCAATGCACTTGGCCTTCATCACTTTCCCCCACATACCTTTATTGAACAAGAGTTTCCAAAGGCTATTTTTTGTTAAATCCTGACTTAACACAAAAACATTCTTTAGCCCCCAACCTCCAAGCTCCTTAGGTTTGGCTATGTTGCTCCACTTTACAAGTGATATCCCTTCCTCCACTCTTTTTCCAGACCAAAGAAAATTGAAACGTTTTCTTTTAATCTTCTCTAAAATACCTTTTGGAATGTGTGCAATAGAAATCCAATATACAACAATGATTTCTAAAACTGATTTTACCAACACCGTCCTTCCTCCTCGAGGAAACCACCTATGACACCAATAGGTGATATTTCCTTCAATATTCTTAACAATCCATCCAATATTTAAATTTATAATCATTAAGCTTTAAGTAAAAACCTAGATACTTAAGTCTTATGTCCAAGGGTTCAACCCTCGTGGGAAAAATCTATTCAAGTCCTCTTTTCACTCGATCACTAAGTCCATTAACCAATAAAAAGGACTTATGCATATTTATTTCCATTCCCAAAGCTTTGCAAAACAGATGTAGTACACATTTAAAGTATTTCATCTCCTTCAAATTACCTCTCCCAAAAAGTAAAAAATCAGCAACAAATAACAAATGTGTAACCACTATAGTTCCTACAACTTTGATTCCTTTGATGAATCTATCTCTCCTAGCTTATTTTATTAACCTATTGAGACCCTCTTCCACTAAAAGAAACAAGAAAGGGGGTGAAGGGCACCCTTTCTCGATCCCTCTAAAGGCCCTAAAAAAAACTGAGGGAGAGCCATTTATGAGAACTGCAAAGTTAGTGTATTCCAAACAACCCATAATCCAATTAATTGATTGAAGATTTAATCCTATTTGTGAAAGGACCAATCTAAGAAACACCCAGTTTGCTTTGTCATATGCCTTCGAGAGATCAATTTTCATGACCATTGCAAATTGTATTCCCATTTTTTTTTAATATAACCCCTCTTGAAAAGTAATACAAATTGTTCCCCTGAAATAACATTGGAGAGAAATATCTTCATTATGTTAGCTATTATCTTTGAAACAATCTTATAGAAAAGATTTCAAAGAGAGATCGGGCTGAAATCTTCAAAGTTTATAGGTTCATTCCTTTTTATTATTAGTGCTAAGAAGGTTGCATTTAATTCACCCAATATTTTACTAGACCTTCTTGTTTCCTCAATCACCCATAGAATTTCGTCCTAAAAAAATCATAAAATCCAAGGTAAAATTTGACCATCCAGACATCAGGGCCTGGAATTTTTTCCTTATTGAAAGATCTCGAGATCGATTTTAACTCCTCTTTAGTAACTTTTGCTTCCATAGTTGAATTCATATCCTCATAAAAAAAATTTGGAAACAATCTGACTACCTTGATGATTTCCTCGATATTGGATGCATCATTTTACTCAAATAAAGTTTGAATGTGATGTTTACCTGCAGAGGTTAATCCATTGAGGGAAGTAGCCCTCACATCATCCGGTCCCATCAACTCCCAAATAGTATTAAATTTGTTTATGTGGGTTGTGAAGTTGTGAGAAAACTTTGTATTGTTGTCACCTTCTACTAACCAAATGACCCACCCTTTAAGCCTCCACTCAGCCTCCTCCATTTCTAGGAAGGTTTTCGTTTTATCTTTGAGATCCTTCTACCTCCTAAACTCCTTGACTAAAAACACCCACTTGAATTCTAGTCAAAAACTTCTTGTATGGCCACCTCAACCTCCTTCATTTCTTTTAGGCTATATTTTGATCTCTCCCTGGCCCAATCCTCTACCACATTTTTTACATGAATTATATTACTTGAAAACTATTGCATAGCCAAGACTCCATTGGATTCCTCATACCTTTTCTAACTACCCGTGACTAGACTTTGAAAACTCTACTCATTTAACCATGTGTGATTTAATTTGAAAGGAACAATAGTTTTCTAGTTTCTTACCTCTAACTGCAATAAGATTGGTAAATGATCAGAGAACCTACACATACCTACCCAAGACTTATACATGCGTACATCCTCTAGCACCTTTTCAGCTACTAGAAAATGATCAAGTCTTTTTTAGATCCTTACCCTACCACTTTTGGCATTTCTCTAGGAAGGGACAAGTTTGTGAGGTTCCACATCTACCAACTTGATCTCTTCAAAAAAATTATTGAAGTGAAATTCTAACGGGTTAAACCTTGCAACTTCGCCCCAAAATTCCCTAGCATTCAATTTTAGATTCAAATTGCCATCTAAGATCACAATATCCCTTAAAAAGACTTGTTGGTCTTTCAAGTTCCCCCAAAACTGATTTATTTCATAGTAAGGAGAATATAGATTCACTATATTGAACACAAGATCTAGACCTTTATCCCTTCCCTCTAGAATAATACTTGTAGAAAGGCACACTAAATTAAAATCCTCAAAATTGTCATTCCAACCAGATATTAAACCGCCAAATAAATAAAGTATGATCATGATGGATCGATCTTTCAGAGATTGTCTACTCTAAGGACCCCTTTGATATTCTTTTGTTTTCCTTCCCTAACCTATTTTGAGGCCTTTGTATTTTCTTTTGATATTAAGGACTTCCTCCCTACCAGACCAGAATTTGTGTCCACCTCCACTAAACCCCCCCTCCCTCATCTTCCAGACTAGTCTTTCTAGGACGCAAATGGTAAGGGGAGAACACAAAATTGGTTTGGGTGTTGTCATGAGATTCCATGTCTAGAGGAAACTCACCTTTCAACTTTTTAGCCTCTATCTGAGTCGCAAGCATAGTATGATCTTGGCCAACGTCCAAGGATATTGACATAATTAGGAAAGGTAAAGATTTTGAAAACCCCCCTTGGGTCAAAACTATTGGATCCATTACCTCTTCAAGAACTTTATTCAAACCTGAAATAAGAGGAGATGAGATCTTACCTATTAAACCTTCTCCTATAAATATCATCAAGGAGGAGACCTCCTTCACAACTTGGTTTGAAGGGAAACCTTGACACTGAGCCACAAAGGCCAAGAAAACACCATCCTTCTATGCCTTATGCACATTTCCTGCAACTATATTTTGGGATACTTCCTCTTTAGCCTTGAAATTTCTTACCCAAATATTCTTCTTAGGTTTCCACCCTTGCCTTTGTGTAGTAGAACCTTTCCACATGTGCCCAACCTCTCGACATTTTGAACAGTGGAAGGGAGCCTTTCAATAATCTAACGTCTGAACCAATATTAAATTACTTCTAATAATTTTTACTTTGGTTGGGAGCCCATCCCTAATGTCCACCTCAACTAATATCCCAACCATTTTATTGTCACTTAGAGACCATAAATTCTCTTCAATTGTAATAAATGTCCAATCTTGCTTCTAAGTTCCCTCAACACTTCTTTGCTCCAAAATTCCTGTGGAAACCCTAGCAAAAGGACCCATACATGCTATATATTCATAGGTTCCCTTCATTGATCAAACCTTGGTTTCCACTTCTTAAGAACCAATATGGAAGGACCCCACAACCAATCATGTTTGAGAATTTGATATGCATCCTCCGCACACTTGATCTCAAAACAAATTCAACCCCTTAACAAGAGATGGAAACAAGGAATGTATCCCACAAATTTGTGCCAACTTGCGTCTAGCCAGAGTTTCAACGTCCCCCCCTTAATAATGTTTCCAATAAATATTCCCATAAAGACTTGGTTGATTAGTCCCTCTACCCTCTTCGTACCAACATCGTCCCCTAACACCATTTTCACCCTATCCTTCCTAACACGCACACACTTTTTACTATTCCTAGATCTGGCTACCTCCTATATAGGATTCGGCTCCGTGAAGACTACGTTTTCATTCAAATCTAGACCTAAAACAACATCCTTGTGTCTCATGACCTTCCTTACCCGGGAAGTGAATCCAGACTCCATCATGTACTAACAATATTCAAGAGCGAGAATAGATTCTCCCTCCACTTCAAAATGATCAACGAATGGAGTGTGATCCTACTTGAACCTAATACTTCGATTTGTCAACAATGGTACAGATTTCACAGAGCGGACAATATCTTCATTGAATGCACGAGTGACCCTCCAGATTTATTCTAACTCATCATGGGTATGAAAAGTAGTTGTTGTATTGGTGAGATCATCCTCACCATAATCCACCATTTCAACTTCAATTTCCATGACAGAGACAGACCAAGGCTATAACAAAGGATGCAAAATCCTAGAGGAGCAAGGTTTCATCACACCTGTAGAAACCATTACATCTCAAAATCCATCTTCTCCCCTTTAGACCCCATATCCCCTCCATAAATTCATCATGATTATTTTGACATTAGTAGTACAACTTATTCTATTTATCCAACCGCCCTCCCCTAATCCCCCAAGCATTTTTTTTTTGGTTTAGTTGTGATTGGCAATGCAAATATACTAGAAATTTATGTTTGTGGCCCCTTATCACTTTTGTCATGCATACCAATCTCGACTCACTTGTTTTTTTACTAAGGTTGGATTAACATAGTCATCATCTCTCCATGCTGACCTATAATCCTACTTCTTGGTAAGCAAAGAAACCTCACACCTTTACCCTTGTGTTTGCCTCTGCTTGTAGGGATTTATCTTTAGCTTATGGTGTTGCAATAGGGATTGGATAAAGTATTGGCTCAATTGTTTCATGACATTTATTGCACTTAGTTGTTTCTAATGTTATTACTAAGGATTCACAGTTTGCATTGAACCATGATGATACAGTTTAAGCGATGTCATTGAACCATGAAGAATCATGCACACTAAATAATATTGTTCTCTGGTTTGAATGTGACATTTGTCTTCATGCTCTTTTCATGTTCAAATTAGACATGTTTCCTACATCAAATCTAAGATATTCAATTGGATGACACAACAAATTGATTATTTTCAAAAAAAAAAAATTACCTTTATTATTTTTAAATTATGTGTGCTTTTCGGTGTTTTCTTTTTCAAATTAAACATGTTTTTTAAAAATTTGATTTAAAAATAGAACATGTTTTTTCTCCCATTTTGGGGCTTCCCTCCTCTATTTTGATTTTTTTCTCTATTTTTTTTATTTCTCTAGTATTTTTTATTTTTATTTTTTATGAGTTTGTTTATAACAATAACAGTCTTTTAGGGAACAATTTAAACAATTTTGAAGTTTAACCCTAATAAAAAGGGTGTTGTTGGTAGCACATCTTTTCGATTCGGGTTTAATTTTAATATTTTGGTTGCAATAGAATTAGTTGTTAAGGCCATGATTTCAAACAAGTGGTGATTTTTACCCTAGAAAAGGGATGTGGGTTCTACTGATAGCACCACTTTTCATTTAGAGGGTTGATTTTAAGATTTTTATTGTAATGGTACTAGTTGTAAAGGCTACAGGTTCAAATGAATCATAGTTTTAACCCCAAAAAGAAAAGTGGGTGCTACCAAGAGCACCACTTTTCATTTTAGGGTTGATTTTTAGTTTTTGGTTAGCAACATTAGGGGGTTTTAGGCCATGGTCGTGAAATATTGTAATTTTAGCCTAAAAAAAGTGGTGATTTTGGTAGCTCCACTTTTTTAAATAGGTAAAAATTACCACTAAATGCAACCTCTAAAAAAAAGAGAACTCTCAAGATTTCTCATCAAGTTGGTAACTACACTAGTTGTGTAGTTCCTGGGATGAACTTCTGGATGAATCTTCCAACACTTGGCTTCCCGGTGTCCATTCATATTGTAGTGCTAGTAAAATTTCATGCTACTACATGGATTGTTTGGCATTATCCTTCTATCCACATGCCTCTTAATTTGTTGTTGTACTAGGGAATTTTTCTTGCCATTATTTATCTAAAAACATTAAGGCTTGTGCCATTTGGCTTACTTCTCCCAGCAAGAAGCCTCAAGATGGCATTTCTTCTCACAAATGAAACTTACCTTGGAATACCAACAACTATATGCCATTTCTTCATGCAACAATGACAAACAAGGAATGCCTTTCTTGATTCATACCTCTCATTATTTTTCTTCTTGTTTTGGCTAATTAGCTTTCTACTTATTCTAAGTGACAATGCAAATCGAGTCTTTGAACTTTCCTCAAAGTTTCCCTATTGCAATGTGCCACAAAAAGGATGGAGTCATAGCGTGTTACCATCTTCATTTGTTGCTACCTATTTTTTTAATGAGAAGGCAAAATTTGTCACATCTTTTGCCTTCACAAAAATGACCTTGGTTGACATGGCCTTTTCCTTTATTCCACCAAAACCTAGGCCTTCATTCTTGATCCTCAATTTAGGTACAATGGGTCTTACAATTCTTGGAACCAATGCCTCTATTATGTTTTTCAAACTTCCTAAGCGCTCCTAAGAAAGGTCTATGGAGGGTGAGATTACCATTCTTGACTTAGTCATGGTGTTGGCTTCGACAATAGAAATGGAAGTTGTTTGTGCTTCCTTGGTCTCTTGGACATATACATGTAGCTTGACCAACACCTCCTCCTTCATTATCAATTCTTGGTACAATTGAGCCATCATCTAAGAGAATTTCTCCTCTGGATAATTATCCAGTCGAATTACCTTCTCTCCCAATTGCACAAGTTGAACTCTACTCTTGTCCCAATCTACCATAATAACGGCGAGGGAGTCTCACTGTTCAACGATGTCATTCTTTAGAAAAATACATCAATTTTGTAGATGTCTCAAGGTCCTTTTCCAATGCTACTATCCTTTGGTCAAACATATGTACTTTATCCTTCAAGTGTTGGTTCTCCTCTTGGATATACACATTGATGGCCTTGAGGTCTTCCAATCTCTCTCTCTTCAATGTTTTACCCATGTTGTGTCCACTTTCTCCTCAACGTGTTGCTTCAAGGTCAAGGATTCAACTACTCTGATACCAATATGATCTATAAACATGGGACTTATAGTCCACATGTCTCATGAACACAAATCCTCTACGAAAATAAAATTGAACCTTTGCAAACTTTATTCATAATTGATTTCATGGCTTGTTTATTAATGAAAAATCAATAATGCTTCAATAGTCCCTAACCACGAGGGATACCATACCCTCTATGTGCTCAATACAATTGAGTTTAAACATAAACAAACTTATAGCTTGCAAAATATGATATGTAATATTCTAGCTGTTTAAAAAGACAAACTCTGTGTTTAACGAAAACACTCCAAATCAGTTCTAGCTAACTATATAGTGCAATAGAGCTCAATCAACTAGTTTCCAACCCATATATGTTCAAAAGAGATAACCTAGTCTCTATCATATGGTAAACCATTGAAACAAACACTAGGAAATCACTATCAAGGATCTATGAACACTATGAGTATACCAACACCATTCTCAACTAATAATCCAATAATCCATAACACATCAAGTTTTAGTGTTTTGGTGTACACTTAGCCAATTACAACTGGACCATTCTTATTCAATGGATAGACCAAATGCAAAGTGATTTGTTGTTTCTATCACTTAACCATGGGACATTCAATAAAGGTAAATAAATCGTTTGGGAAAACTGTGGGTGGTTGAAGGTATATGTGGATAGACCCAATGCACACAATCTCAAATGATGTGCTTAATGTCCATATTAAGGCTAGAGTTAAATGTCAAACATACTACAATATGAGGCTACACGGAAGAACAAACACACACTAGTGAACATACCCATTAATTAAACTCCAGCAATACAATAAATTGGAGAATGGAGTTAATTAACATTCAAGGTAAATAATCATCATAGTTTTGGGCCATGCTTGTGGTTTACTCAACAACCAAACAACTTATTAAAAACTCAATTTGAATCGACCACAAATAAATTCATTCACACTATAATGAATCACACCATAAGACAACACAAATTTACCCTAGAAAGCCAAATGGAAAAAATAGCTTTGAGTGGTGATGCTTAATCTCTATTAATCAAGAATTTCAAAGGCCTTTACAAAGTATTTGGCTCTCAAGGCCTTTAGCAATTCCCTTACAAGAATCTCAATAGTATTGCATTACCAACTCCAGTTGTGGAACCCATTTTTCTTTAATATGATTAAGCAATCATAGACAACTTGATCTCACCTTGTTGGAAGGTTAGGTGTCCTCATCCTTTCAACTTCCCCCCCCCCTCTCTCTCTCTCTCTGGTTGGTAGCGTTCCACTTATAGATTTTTATCCTTGTTATATTTTATGAATTTTGGCTCTTATATGGGTAGACTTAAGTTTTTTGTGGTGAGTGGGTGATTGGCTAAGTCAACATGTGGCCATCATGCTAACAACCAAAACCTCACACTTCCTCCACTTCCTTAACTTTGAACTACTCTTCTATAGCATCTTCGACCCTCCCATAGCTACAATGTTCTACTCTTTTTTATTGATATTTGAGTCATATGTCATTCGTGTTTTTTATTTTATCCAATTCGAATTAACATATGGTGAGAGTAAGTGTTTCAATCATCCCTCTTACCGATCAAAGGATTAACATTGATTGATGAAAGAGCTCAAACCATCTAGCTCGAAGTTTAAGGAGTTTAAGGACACATTTTTTGTGATTCCTTTGTGGTTACAATGTTTACTTTTTCAAGTAGGCGTCTAATTGACAACATCTCTTACTCAATTTTGAGCCTGGTGGTCTTCATTTGAATGTTATTAAATTTCCTTCAAACACAACAACAAGAAGTGTCACTTATCCCATGCTCTCAAAGTTTTTCTCATATTCATTATTTCAACATCTTACCTTTCAAATGAGAAGTTCAATAAGATTAAGGCTCAAACCCTCACATTGTTTGCAGGTGTACCCTAGGTATCTACTTTGATTTCCCTTTTCAAACCCTAGTTTATTAATGTCTTTGCCTCTATCAAGTAATGAATGCCACAACTATAATGGGTGAAGATGATTTTGCTCAAAAGACTTAAACTTTCTTGTGTCTTCTACGCATAATAAATTTCAAATTGTATATTCCTCTAGTTCATTTTATCATCGAGCACATTCACCCAATCCTCTGTTAGCCTCAAAGCATTGTTCTAATAAGTATCTAGCAAGTCTTTCAGGTAGATCGACCTTCGTTTCTAATGAATTCATGATTTTAAAGGTTTTTTACTTAAATTTTATTTAAACACTAACCAATCTATTGTAATCAGTTTTCATTCTAAAATGCATGATGAAGGTTTCTTTTTTATGGAGACAAAGAAAACATGGTCCAAAAGAGAAAGTCCAATCACCTAGTCAAAGCTAAAAGATGGGACCACAATGGTATATTATAATACCTCTTACCATACAGGTTTTCCTCATGATACTTAGTTTGGAGAATTGTTTCAAATGTACAATAAAATGATGGGACAACAACCTTCTTTTGAATCCAAGCACCTAATATGTGGAAGATGTTCACATGAGTTATAATCTAAGAAGATCTAGCTACATAATGTGGTATCCAAGCTAGACATTTCTCCTTTCTCTAATGTGATTCAATGGCTAATTGACAGAACAAATATAAAGATGTGGTGAATAATGTTCAAAGGAGGTAAATGCATTGTATCTCGTGTAGCCAACAACCTAGAAATATACTGGAAATTCCAAAGAGCCAAAAAATAATGACTAGCAACTACATTAAGTAGTTCTCAGAAGTACATAACTATCGCAACATCTTGGGGGAATGGTGGGATAAAGGTGTCACGACATCTTGGGGGAATGGTGGGATAAAGGTGTCACAACATCTTGGGGGAATGGAGGGATAAAGGTGTTGGCATAGAAAATGTCACGAGTTAACATTCATATGGAATGTAATAGATGAAGACACCCAAATCAAAGTCTTCATCTTTAAGATGATTCCTCTAGCTTGTGGTGATAACTTGCTTTTTTTAGTTATTTGATTTTTTTGTATTTAGAATAAGGTTCATTGGGTACTTGTGCGCATAAAAAAAATTATATAATTGAAATTGATGTAATTGAAATATAAACTCAATCATTGAAAACAACTAAACTACTTAGAAATTAAAATATATATTTCTATTCTCATATAATTTTGAACCAACAAATTTAAAATTATATATTCATTAATCCATTATGCATTACGTAAATATAATAGAAAATATAAACTTGATAAAAATCAAATTATTATTACTTCTCCACCTAAGAGTTGAGTTTTTAAATCTATCATAAATAATCATATACATGATGAAGTTCTCTCTTTTTGGTGGGATAAAGAGACATTTATCCCATTTTATTTTTTTCACCCTGAACTTGCCTCCTCTTTTACTCCTTACGTGTATGCCTCTCTAATGTTGGTTGTGGAGCCTGATTATCTTCCTGATTCAAAGGTCTTTTTTTTTTCAGCTGTGTTTATACCCCATGAAGAATTTACACCTCGGAAGATTGTGCACCCCTTCATGTGGGGAGTTGCAGGGGGGGCTTGCCCCCCCTGCGGGGTCCGGGGGAAAGCGGGCCCCCGGTGGGGTTCGGGGGTGAATCTCCGAAAGGAAAAATTGCCTTGTAAATGTATATTGTAATTTCATAGTAAACCTAGATCGTTCATTATAAGGTCGCAGATCTGACGCTAGAAGTTATGTTAGGGTTTTTTCCCTAGAAGGAAACCCTCTTTTGTGAGAGAAATGTATTACGGTTATGTATCATCGCGAATATTGTATTCTGAGAGAGGAGACTCTGAGAGAAAGAAAAGGAAGCTACAATGGGTGTGTTGTAGGTTGTATCCCTTCATTTGTTGGATAATAAAAAGGAAGGACCTTGCAATTTCTCTAGTGGATGTAGCCCACATTGGGTGAACCACGTATATCTGTGTCTCCATTGTATTGTGTATCTTTTGTGTTTTATTGCTCCGCGAGGTTTTTTATCTAACATATAACACCTTATTCCTTGTCATTTTGACCTATTCCTCATCCACCTTTGCTTACCCTACACTTGAAAAGCATGATTTTGTAACTCCTATGTAAGTTGGGTTGGTGATGGACAATGATCAATTGATTTAATATGTTGTTTATGAGGAAGGGAGAAGAGTAGTGGGCATTGATGATTGATTTGATTCATTATGGATAATGTTGTTTTGTAACTAAATTTCTTGTACACATTTTTGTGATTGAAGGCATTTGGGTTGTGTTTTGATTGAATATAGTATTGTGTGATAATGTCGTTTTGTAAATAAATTTCTTATACACATTTTTGTGATTGTGGGCATTTGGGTTGTGTTTTGATTGAATATAGTATTGTGTTTTGTGTATATGCTTGGTTCAATCATAGAATATAAAATTTTAATTATATTTTATTTATTTGGGAATATAAGTAGTGGTTGAAACGATTGTTATCATGTAGCAGGAGCATGGAGTGAGGCATACAATAGAGGAAACCAACACAAGGGATTGACTTTAAGACCTCTTACATGAAACTTAAAGCACTCAACCACTCAAGCTAGCCCACCGAGCTATTTATTTAAAGCACTTTTACCATACTAGTTAATCAATATCTATAGACTCTGGGTACCAATTGATAAACAATGATTACCTCTTTTAAGATCAATACATGCTTAGTCATATTTTCATCTCTTCATCAAGTTCCTATCTTATTTATATATAGTCACAAACACATTGAGATAAAATTGAGTAGAACGGATTCAATTCTTCAATCTTTGAAGAGTTGTAACGTAAATTGTTATTTTTTGCTAACTATAAATTAGATAAAAATCATTTTATATAAACATATATGAGGTACATGGTCCATACCATCATTATTTGTTTTATTTTTACTAATTCATTTATTTAAAAAATATAAAAATTAAATATTTGAAAAATAATAAAACAAATTAGGTGTAGTCCAAGTGGTTTATGTTGAGGTGTGTTTTCCCCCCACCCATGTTCAATTTCAGCAAGTGACATGTTGAGCTCTTAAAAGAGTACTTTATTAATTACCAAAAAATAAAAAAATAAAAACCTTTACTCTCTACAAAATCTATCTAGTCTCTACAAAATCAATTTGGTTTACCTTAGGTACCTCTTGATTTTTATATAAGATGATATACAATAGATGTGATATTACAATGATGAGTGTTTCATATATATAGAACATATGGTGACCATCCATGAAAGGATGTGTCCCTTGGATAATAAATAACTACTTATTTATTATATATATTTATACTAAACTGGCCTCCACAACAAACACAAATTTTCACTTTTTACTTTTAACATTACGAAGATCGACCATAGTTGCAAAATTCAACACTCCCTCTTAACTAGAAAGGTATTCATAATCATCTGCAATATGGTTGTTATATGATCACTTCCTCTTAAATAGGAAGGTATTTATCATCATCTGCAACATCAACAACAACCTACCATATGATTTGGAAGAATTTCTTCCCGATGTTGTTCAACATCAACACTCCCTCTCAACAAGGGAGACATTCTACATCATGCCATGATTGTCTCTGAAATATACAAACTTTTCTCTAGACTAATGACACATGTCTGCCAGCCTTGGTAGATGTCTCTCTCCCACCTAAACCGAGGGGAAACTCCCTTTGCGGCTTTCCCTCTAAGCCAATTGAATCTCTATGAGATAAGGCTCACTTTGGGTCCGTGTGTGATAACATCTAGCATCTTGAGTCTTTATTATTTCTTTTCAAATTACCATGACTAGGACAAAGACCACACCAGGGTCATTCACCATAGGTACACCCCTATGAGTGAATGTTAGCTCAATGCTAACTGACACGTGGAAAACACCTCGAGTCCATATTATTCCTTGTCATGATCAAGGAAGGACTATTCCTGGGCCCATTTACCATAAGTACATCTTTGTGATAAATGTATCCTATCTCCCTTGGTCTACAACCCAATCTAGGAGAATATATGCCTGATGCTTACTCAGGACATTCACCACAGGTACACCCCTGTGGGTGAATGTTTGCATGATGTTTCCACACACTAGAGGAACACTACCACGTCGAGTCTTTTTTTCTTTGAATACTACACTTGGGCCATTCACCACTGGTCAAATCACCATGACCAATCCTGGGAGAATGTATGCTCGATGTTGAAACATAAACTTCATCCACTGTCACAATTTGGCTAGTATCTTGACACATGGCACATCATACAACATCAATTATCTGAGCCACACTCTATCTGAGTAATCTAGGCATGATGTTGAAAGTATCAAGTGTTGTACATTCAACTGAGTGTCCCTAGGATACAAGGACCATTCTTCTTAATATGGTCACTAGCTGTGACACAAGAAGATTTTTCGTCTTGTATCTCCCCACTCTGGTCACTACTGTGAACTCAGGGAGAAGGATCACTCTTCCCACTCTGGTCACTACTGTGAACTTAGGAAGAGTGTCTACCCTACCATTCTCCCCACTCTGGTCACTACTATGAACTCAAGGAAAAGGGCCATTCTTCCCACTCTGGTCATTACCTGTTAACTCAAGAAGAATGTTCGTCCTAGACCACTCTCTCCACTTTGGTCACTACCTGTGAACTCATAGAGAATTTGTGTCCATGGTACAAACCTGGACCATTCTCTCCACTTTGGTCACTACCTGTGAAATCAGAGAGAATGTTTGTCCATCAACACTCGCTCTTAGCGATAGGATCAGTCTCTATGAGTCCCAACTTGTCCCTGAAGTATACAAACTTCCCTTTGGACAAGGGCTTCGTCAAAATATCTACTATCTGCTCATCGGTGGAGATGTACAGGAGCTTCACTTCTTCCTTCTGGACTTTATCATGGATGTAGTAGTATGTGATCTCAATGTGCTTCGACTTGTCATGGAACACAGGGTTCTCTGAAAGCTTTACATAACTTTGATTATCACATAATATCACGGTCGATTTCAGCACTTGATTAAACAGTCCAGAAACCAACTTATGGAGCCATATTGCTTTTGTACATGCATCACAAGCTGCAATTATACTCTACCTCTGCAATGCTGAGTGCGACAAAATTTTGTTTCCTTCTAGCCCAAACTGAAACATACCCCAAAAGTACGCTTTTTGTCACTTACACTCCCTGCCCAATCAGAATTTGTATATCCCTGCAGTTGTACATCAGTATTTGAGACATATCTTAAACCATAATTTAGCGTGCCACAAAAGTATCTCAAAATGTGCTTTGCGGCAATCTAATGCTCATGTCTCGGTTCCACCTAGAACTGGCTCAATGTGTTCACAACAAAGAAAATGGTTGCCATGGTATTAACCAAATACATCAACTGTCGGTACATGGAGGGTTCTATTAGATCAGAATCAAAATCTCTCAACTTCTTCAGATTTGTCACCATGGGAGTTTCCATGGACTTGCAGTCCATCATCCCAAATCTCTGAAGGATTGTGATAACATACTTCCCTTGACCAAGGAAGATCTCCCTCGGCTTCTACCATACTTCTAATCCCAAATAATAGTGCATGAGGCAAGATCCTTCATGTCAAATTCAGAGGCTAGCTCCCTCTTACATTTTCTGGCCTTCATCATTACTCTTCGTGGACATATTTGCAATGCACAACCGTCATATATGTGCAACCGCACCTTTAGCTATCCAAACGACAATAACTTTGAGAGAAATCTGAATACAGTTTTGAATAGTCTTGTTAAAACCATGTTCAAAACTGGGTATAATACTTTTGTGTATGGAGAAATTCCTGACCAAATATATGGCCTCCTCCAATGTAGCAGAAATGCAATAACACAACAATGCTTCAATCATTCACAAAAGGCAATCTCTACCATTCGACAAATATGTGGGAATGTCATTGAGGGTAGAGTTTGGTTAGAAGGTTGCTACCTACATTATGAAAATGGCAATTTCATCGGTCGACTGGATTATTCTGTAAAATATCGTTAAAATCCACATAATGTCTCCAGCCCTAGTGTCTTTAACACGACTCTCAATTTTTCATGTGAAACAACATCTAGATCCAGATATGCTTCTGGAACAACTGTAGACTCCTTGTCTCAAAAGATTTATGGTATGGTCCAATGTTGGAAAGATACATCTACTGACAACTGCCAAAAATGTCTATCATTTGTCGTCAATAATATAGTCACATATTATGCTGGAAGTCAAGGAGTTCAGGGTTTCCTTAGAAGTTGTGAAGTTCATTATGAAATATACAATTTATTTTATTCAACTGTGCCTCCACCCTCCCCGGTGCAAACACCAGAACCAAAACATATTACACCGTCGAATGATAATAATAATACGCGCATGAACCAGTCACCCAAGCCTTCAAACAAAATGCCTATAATTATAGAGCTTGCTACTGGCTTGCTTCTCGTGTTATTCATGTCATTGATCGCAAGTCAGAGGAGATTAAAATTTTCCATATTTCAAAGGCGATAACTGATAAAAATTCCACGTCAATAATTTGAAGGAATATGCTTCAGTGTAACAAAACATAAGCTAGCTCTCTCATTTTCCTGGGCCCTCCCGTGAGGGAGTCAAGCCTAGTCTCGCTCTGATACCATGTTGATTTTTATATAAGATGATATACAATAGATGTGTTATTACAATGATGAGTGTTTCATATATATAAAACATATGGTGACCAGCCATGAAAGGTTGTGTCCCTTGGATAATAAATAACTACTTATTTATTGTATATATTTATACTAAACTAGCCTCCACAACAAACACAACTTTTCACTTTTTACTTTTCACATTCTGAAGACGGACCATAGTTACAAAATTCATCATTACCATCCTTCAATCAAAATGAGGGGAAGTACCCCTTCCGAGTAAAAATAAATAAAACAAATTTTGCTTATTTCTTTTTCTCAATAATACTAAAAGAACTAATATTTAAATATTGATAAAGATATAATTAATTATTTTTTTTTTAATTCTAGTCTAGTTTGATTTATTTATTTTTTTAACAGTTCTACATTTTGTAAATTTTTATTTTGAATTCCTTTTATAAAAATCAAATAATATAAAACAAAAGCATGAGATGTTCATGGCTTTTCGTTATGAAGCATTTTTATTAATTCAAAATGAATATATAAAAGTATGAATAATAAGGAAGATTTCGGTGTAAACCATCCTAGTAACACAGAAAAGAAGAAAAGGTTACAACATGATTTTCATACGTTGTTTTGATGAGAAGTTCCAATTCCGTTTTCCTTGAGGTTCTTCTTTTAAGTCTCTCTCTAAGTTTAATGTTATTTCTAATTCTTTAAAGTATTCCTCTTAATTTCCAACCAGCAAATTGCACAATGAAAAGCAAAATCTTCAACCAGCAAATTGCGCAATGAAAAAGCAAAGTGTAAATTCAGCACTATTTTGAAGGAGCGATTTTATTTTCTTAATTTTCAATTAACAAATTGTGTAAATTGAACAATATTTTAATTGAGAGATTTTTTCTCTTAATCTTCAACAAGCGAATTACACAATAAAAAAGCAAAAGTGCAAATGGAGCAATATTTTGAATGAGAAATTTTATCTACATGCCATTACAAGATGAGCCAAAGATCATTTTCTTTGTGTAAAAGAGACCTTACAAAATCAAGGAATATTTTGAATGAGAGATTTTATCTACATGCCATTACAAGATGAGCCAGAGATCATTTTCTTTGTGTAAAAGAGACTTTACAAAATCAAGGTTCTTTTTAAGGGTCTTTAGGTGTAGAATAGGTTCACTTTATAGAGAAAATTAAAATAAAAATAAAAATTGGTGGCAACCCTTTTAATCAAATTTGATTATATCAAGGATTGTGCATTTCCAATGATCAAATAAGACTATCAAAATCACACAAGTATAAACCTAATTGAATTGTGGTTACATGACCATCAAATAAAAAATTGTACAAATACATTAAACCAAGAAAACTATAAAGATCTCCAAAGTTTTGAGGCATATTTCTAGTTTCTCCATACTAAGTAGACTACATGTGAATTCATTTCAAGGTTAACACAATTTGGTATGTACATGCCAAATTCAAATATTAACAAGCTCCCTCTCCCTTTTTACCCATCTTTTGAGGTTGCATCAAAGGATTTTAGGAAGTTAGTAGCAACAACAACAAAGAAATCCATGAATTGCCTCGAACCCTTTTTTTCCAACGGAAAAATTTCTCCATTATATTAATTATATAATATGTTCTCTGGACAAAGAGATTTCAAGATCATTGTTGAGGTTACGAATCTTGACTGATGATGCTTTCGCCAATAGTGGTCTCTCAACCAACAAATTTGGAGAAAGATCATACAATAAGAAGATCAAGAAGAAATCTGCCAAATCTATCAGACAAAATTCTACAAAATAAGAGTAGGATAAACATTGAGATCTAGAGAAGCCTTCATTAGATCCAAATACAGAGAATGACTGCAAAGATGAGAAGAGCGGAACTAGAATAAAGTTAGAAGGTGAGGAGGGCCCTCATGGCCATCTAGCTAGAGATTGTAAGTTAGTATGCCCTCTTTTTTTAGTATATCAGCCTTGGATGGAATGTCTGCAGTTTTGTTTTGTTCACGGTAAATGTGATTAAAACAGAGATTTTTGAATGAGGGAAGTAGTAATATGATTCTGTCCTTCCAAGTCATGAGGGAAATGGCTCGTAGATCACCCCTGTTGTTCAGCCACTCAATAATGATTTTGGAGTCTCCAAGAACCTGAAGTGTTTCAATATGATGTTTGGAAGCCAGGAAAAGTGTGGCCCAGGCGCCCAGTAATTCAACTTTGGTGTTAGTACCTTGGCCACAATTAAAATTCCATTTAATGTAGTAATTATTTTTCATTTTGATCATCCCTCCAGCACCACTATGAGTGGCATTTGTAGACGTTGCTCCATCAAACCAGCCAGTTGGGGAGTCCTCTAAGATAAATGTCCCATTTATGTTCAATGATCTTGGCTTAAGTGGATGTATGTCATTCCAGATATTGAAGAGACCAAGTGTTTTATATGTTGTTGATGTGGAAGGAGTATCGTTTTCAAAAATTAATTTGTTTTTGTCCAACCAAATGGACCAACATACGAGGGAAGGCAAATTCTTTGAATTGTGCTCCTTATGAATCCAAGAATCGAAGCAGTTAGTGAGAGTTGGCCCATCCCAGGGGGTTTTGAGATCAAGTACCAAATTGATTTTTTCCCAAACCAATTTTGAGTAAGAGCACATGATAAATAAGTGGTCTGTTGATTTGGCTTCTTTGTAGCAGAGATGACAAGTGTTTGGTCTAGTCCAACCCTTCTTTTGCAAGTTATCCCAGGGGTTTAATTTGTGTTCAGTCATAAGCCAAGTGAATAGTTTTACCTTTGTAGGAAGGAACCATTTCCATAGTTGTTTCCTCCCGCTGTGATTTTTTGTAATGAAAAACGAGTGTGTGATCATTGTGTATACGTTTTGGACTGTGAGAAAGCCCTAATGATCGCCCCCCGACCACTTGAGTTGGTCGACCTGTTCATTGAGGTGGATGCCCGAGTGTAATAAATTTGAGCAGAGTAGATTCCAGAGAGTGGCATGTTTTGCGCTGAGTCCAAGGGAGTCGCTGGAAATCCATCGATTTGGAAGTGATAACGCAGAGGTTCGATCTCTGGCATGGAAAAGATACCACAGGTTTATGTCATGTAGATGGTCAATCAACTGAGGTGGGAGAATGGAATTTACACCCAAACAAAGAATGCAGTCGCAGTCGATCCTGATGGAGTGACTCGAGCCAGGCTGCCAACAGAGCCCGTGCATGATCCAGATTTTTGCTTTAGTGAGAGTTTTCTAGAAGAAGGAGGTCGTCCTGGGGATGATAGTGTTTGTAAGAAGCCAGTTGGAGACGGTATGATGAGGTAAGTATTTATCCTTGATAATAGAATGCTAGATGTCGGGGGTGTTCAGAACGCACCAAAGAGAATTGGTTGCAAGAGCTTTGCTGAAGTGAAATGTATTACAGAGACCCCAGCCTCCATCGTGTTTGGGTTTGGCCAGAGATTCCCAACTACTGAGATGATGTCGAGTATGATCAGAGCAACGCGACTAGAGAAAGTTATATGTCATACGGCGGATTTTTGTAATGACGGAGGCAAGTATGGTTGCAAGTACCATCCAGTACACCGGCTGCCCTTCTAGAATTGTTTTAATGAGAGTGAACCGATCGCCAAGAGAGAGCCACTTCAAGGACCAGTGTCTAATCATTTTTTCAAATTTGGCAATGAGCTAGTTCTAATCTGTTGGCTTATAGGAATCTACTTTTAAGAAATACCCCAGATACCAGCTGAAATATGTGTAAAAGAGTGAGGGAAGATATCTTTTATTTGATCCAAAGCTTGTTGTTGCAGATTAGCATAGTGAAAATTCGATTTACCCCAGTGAATCTACAATCCCGAGGCGCAGCAGAAAGTTGAAAGGATCTCTTTAATCTCAATCCATTCCTGTAGAGAGTCATTTGTCATAATGAGAACATCATCAACGAATAAGAGATGGCAAATCTTGATAGTCCTGGACACCTTAATGCATGTGATCTTGCCCTCTGTTTGTCCAAGTTTTAGTAGGAGACTCAGGGCTTCCATGGCCAGTGTGAAGAACAGAGGTGATAGGGGGCAGCCCTGTCTCAAGCCTCTGCCACTGCAAAAGAAGGAGGAAGATTCCCCATTGATCAAAATGGCAAGGTTTGGGCTGTCCACACAGCTCATGATCCACTTAATCAATGAGTGGCTGAAACTAGTTTGAATCGGGATTAGTTTGAGGAATTCTGAGTCAATACAATCAAAGGCCTTCTTGAGGTCAAGTTTGAGGATGAACGCCTTGGAATTTTTAGATTTTATGCTGTGTAAACACTCCTGGGCAGTGCCAATGGCATCTAGAATTTGGCGACCTTTTAAGGACCCCAATTGTTCATTCGAAAGGAAACGAGAGAGAATTGGCTTGATTCGGTTCGCAATGATTTTAGAGATGAGTTTATAGCAGAGGTTTCAAAGTGAAATTGTCCTAAAATTAGTGAATGTAGTAGGGTTAGTAGCTTTGGGGATGAGGGTAAAAAATTTGAATTCAGGGCGCCAATCACCTTCCCTTTGAGTCTAGAGTCCTCCACAAGTTCCAGCAGGTTCGGGCCCGCCAAATCAAAGAATGGAGATAAAATTCTACAGTCCAGTCGTCAGGGCCTGGACTTTTGTCCTTAGAAAAGGATTTTAGAGCAACCAAGATTTCTAGGAGCGAGGAAGCGTTGTCAAGAGCAAGTGAATCCTCCACAGTTATTGAATGTGGGAAAAGTCTAGCCACTGTGATTGTGCTCTGTAAATTCTCAGTCGGTTTCACCTCATATAAAGGTTTGAAATGTCTGAACCAGCTGATTTTATTACTTGTTGTCCTTTAATATGGTCACCATCTGCATCTACAATCTCCCAGATATGTTTTTTACTTCTGCAAGAGCTAGCAAAATTGTGAAAAAAATTTGTGTTGAGATCACCTTTTTTAATCCAATTGTTTTTGCACAGTTGTCTCCAAGTGGCTTCTTCTTTGAGAAGGAGTTGGTTCCTTTCTATTTCAAGAGATTGTATATATACACTGTTGTTTCCAAATTGTCCATCCTGATCTTCTATTTGTTGATGTAGTTGTAGCTCAAATTCAACCTGTAGAAGTCTTTCTGAATTTTGTTTTTTATGAGAGGCAGCCCAGGATTTTGTGCGGTCTTTGATACACTTGAGTTTCCAAAAGAGTCGATGTTGAATACACGGTTCGTCAAGGTGAAAGGGATCTTTCCAAACATCAGTGACAATAGAGTTGAAAGTTGATTCTTGAAGCCAACCCCAATTAAATTTAAAAGGATGAGCAATCTTATAAGATGAAGAGTCCAAAAGTAAGAAAATTGGGGCATGGTCAGTGTAACACCCTGTTTCCCCCAGCTTGTAAATATAACTGGACTTGCCAAGAACTATGGCAAACTCATAAATATGAATATGTGATGTAAATGGACCTTGAGGAAGAGGTCAATGAATGTGAATAACATTTTGAATTTATTGCAGGATTGTTGAGAGGGGATGTGCAGAAAAAGAGACCACGATGGCGATGGAAGGCACTTGGAAAGGTGGCGTTAACTTCCACCGAGAATTAACACCGTATTTGGACTCCATTGGCCCGGAGAACCAAAAGCGGCTCGCTGGCCCCGAAATTAATGTCTCGCAGGCTGGTAGGCGGATGGTTTAATGAGGGATGGGATGGTGAACCGCCCATCCGTAGAGTCGTCATGCCTGATCAGACGCGAGGGGAATCGCGCCACACACAACCTCGCAAGAGGATAAGGCGTGAGGTAGAAGCGATTCAGAAGGGGGGGGCAGACGCAAGGGGAACTCTGGAATTACGCAGAGTGTGTGATAGCAGAGAGGAAGAATTGCAACCTTCGCTCCTGATCACTGGCAGACAGAGAGACGCAGTCTCAGAGCATCGTGGTCTCAACTCGGGGGTGGCTAGTGGTAAATCTGCTAGGAGTCGCTACGCCTACGGTTAGGTGGAAACGAGAACCCCTCTCAGCAGTTGCACTCACTCCTGGTGTTATTTCTGATAAGTGTTTTACGTATTGCATATTGAAATTCATATGTTGACGTATATGCTCATAAACTGTGAAATTGTGAACGATTGCAGTAAAGAATGTTTGTGCAGTGTTTTGGTAAGAAAGGGTAGATATATGCTTATAACAGAAAATGAATGAATTGGCTTATGATTGATAAATGAATTTAATTACGCATAAGTTGAACCAAGTTAGACTTCCGGCCCGTTCTCAGGAAGTTGTTTCCCCTTACCTGTCTCTAGGAAAGCCTCGGGATAGGTTAGACTTCCGACCCATTCTCAGGAAGCTGTTTAACCATATCTACCTCCGAAAATGCCCCAATATAGATCTCTTCACAAAGATTCCCCCCCCCCCTTGGAAGGGTTTACCAAGAACCCGGAAAAGGACTCTGAATGTGCAAGTCTTAATAACCCCGTATGAAGAGGAATGACCCTCCTAAAATTCCTCTGGCAGCAGCTTAGGGATAAGTAACAAAACGACGGATGAGATCCTGACGGAAGACCCATGGTCGGCCAATGACCGTCAGATTGACGAAAACAATAAGGGTGGTACATACCTTGCCCCTTTTCCTCTGTCTTCGTGAATAGTGAGGAAATCGGGATCATAGGTTTTTCGGGATCGTAGACCCCCCCCCCAAGGTCCATGAGAACATTTGGACCGTTGATCTTTCCACATCCACGAAGTAGTGGAAGAATGCGCGTGGTGGGACAGATCTGAGTCGTCAAATCTTGAGCAGATACCCGTCAGCCGTCGGATCTGACAGAAGTTGCGCGAGGGTTAAGCTCGTGAACAGAAGGAAAAATCCTGAAAGGAGGGTTGGCTCATCGGGGTATCACATATCGGGAAATCGGAAGCCTCGTTGACATGAGATCGGGAATTTCCATGGGAAATTACTCGGAAACGATCTGGACCGTCCATCTGAGAGAGGACGCGTGTCACGCGATTGTCCATTCCGGAGATCCGGACACTAGACATCGAGATATCGGCATTCGGGAAATCAGAGTTCCTGAGGTCGTGAAAGCCAGGACATCAAAAGTCTCGAAAACGCGAGGAGCGATCTGAACCGTCCATCCACTTGGGACGCGTGTCAGAGATCTGTAGGGAGTCGGAGTCCGACATTTCGCGAGTCCTAGGGACGAGGTGTCCAGGACATCAGAAGTCTCGAAACCGCGAGGAGCGATCTGAACCGTCCATCCACTTGGGACGCGTGTCAGAGATCCGTAGGGAGTCGGAGTCCGGCATTTCGCGAGTCCTAGGGACGAGGCGTCCAGGACATCAGAAGTCTCGAAACCCCGAGAGTTAATCAGGACCGTCCATCTGGAAGGGACGTGTGGAAGCAATCGGAGCCATCAGGGAAGGTCTCGACAGGAAGTCGTCCATCGACATTATAGCCATCAGGAGATCGGGGATCCTGGTGACAAGAGGTTTGGGCATTTTGGATTCGCAAACCCCGACAAAAAGGAGGAAAGCTCCATTGTGTGGGGGCCACCTGTCAACATGGCAGAGAATCGGGAATTGAGGGATCGACAGTCCCGTGGGCAAATGTTTTTCGACATTTGAAACCCCGAACCCCGAGGGAGATCAGGGACCGTTGATCCAGTAGACGATCACGACCGTTGATTAAGCTAAAGGCAGATAGGAGTTGCTAGTTGTCAGCATAGAGGGGAGTCGGGATTCGAGGGATCGCGAATCTTGAGGACGATTGCACCTTGGTATTGGAAACCCCGAAGCCCCGATAGGTGATATGACTGCGGTCATATAGAGGAGGTCACGTGGACCAAGAGTCTAGCCTGGAGGGCTAACGGAAATTTGGAGCTCATCGGGAATTTGAAACCCAAAACCCCGAAAGAAGGTAAGACTGCGGTCACGGGGATAGTGGTCATATGGGCCAGAAGCCTAGCCAGGGGAGCTAGTGCGTAAAGAGCGCGTCGGGATTCGAGGAATCACGGATCCTGAGGGCAATTGCATTTTGGCACTTGAAGGTCCGAAACCCTGATAGGAGGATATAAGGCTACAGTCTTATGAGAGCGGTCCTATGGACCAGAGGGCATAGCCAGGAGGGGATAAGGCCGGAAGAGAGCTCATCGGAGATCGGGGAATCGAGAGTATAGGAACCCTCGACATCAGAAAGGACGAAACCCCGAAAACCCCGAAATTGTTATCAGGGAAAGACCACGGTTATGTGCAGAGAGCCGGGTAGGTGAATGAAAGACCTGTGGATCGGGGACTGACATCTTGTTGCTGCAAGCTTCGGGGATTCTCATTGTTGAGAAATCAACGAAAAAATTTGATTTTAGGTAGTGGGTATGTTACAGTCAGAGAGAAAAGTGGAGTCCACCCAAGTACGGATTCGATCTTGCGTTGTGATAAGTTGATCTGAAATGAGAAAATGATCCAATGTTTTTGAGATTGAGTCGGAACCCAACCTCCCATTGCGCCAAGTAGGAGCAAGTTGCATAGGAGCATAATCCACTAGATTGTGTGATGTAAACAAAGATATAAAGAAATTTGCCAGGATGTCATGTGTAGTGGAGTCCCCCCAGATTTCTCTCACAGAGCTGGTGAGATTCAGATCTCCATCAATGATCAGGTTTTCGAGATCCAGAAGGCCCCGAGCTTCTACCTTATTCCAGAAGGTTTCCCTATCAGTACAGGGTCCATAGATGTTGAGGAGATGAATCCTTTTATTATTGTATCTGCAAGTACCCGATAGTAACAAGCCACCACAAAAAACAAAGGAAGAAAGATCAAATTTGGTGGGATCCCAAGCCACAGCCAAACCCCCAAAGTTACCATGAGAGCTAATTGTACAGATATGTTAATTAGTGAGAAAACGGTTTAAAACTAGTCTAGCCTTTTTGCTATCAACCAGGGTTTCCTGAAGAAATATGATGTACGGAGAAAATAGTGTGAGTAGACGTCTGAACGAGGCAGCTTTTAAGAGGCCTCCCACTCCTCTGATGTTGAGAGAGAGAAAAATCGTGGCTTTGCTCTTGCTAGGGATTTCATGCCTCTAAGCGCCCCAATAGACGTCGGGCACTGCGAGTTTTGATTGGTGAATGTTCATATCCATGCCCTCTAGTCCAAGTAAATTATTTCTCCTGACAAGTTGCCCTGGGTTCAGAGGCTTCCAAGCCAGAGTCAGAGTCTGTGGAACTCTGTAATGTATTGCCCAACTAAGTAGGCAAAGGTATGGAGTTAGTAACTTCTTTATATGTTGGGAGTAATGAGTTTAGGACAACAACAAGTGTGTTGTCTCCAGGATCAGGATCGCTAAGACCAGGTAAATGGAAAAAATCCTCATGTACTAGATGGTGGTCAATAGAGTTATCGGGGGTTAATGCGGTGGTTGTTTGTGAAGTTGAGGATTGTTCTCGCACTGTTGGGACAGTCCCGATAGTGGACGTGGACGGGTGGGAAGGTGGGGTATGGTAGGAGCAGTCCCAATAGGATTCCAAGCTTCAGCCAGCCTGTGGGGGGAAAAGGAGAGGTCAAAGTGGGAGGTTTAACTGGAGAGGGCAAAGGGGAGGGGAAATGTTCTGCAGAAGTTCCAAAGGTAATGGTAGGGGGAGAAGAAACAAAGTTGTTAGGTAGTGTGGGTAGTTTAGGGGCGGAAAGGTGGTGAGTCGGATTAGAGGGATGGTGAAAAGAGGGGAAAATGGGGAGCTCACTAGAGGGGTCCCCCCGAGGGAAAGGGATTGATCCCGAGAATGTAACAAAGGAGTTATCTAAAAGATTATTTTCCCAAAAGGAGAGCGAGAAATATAAAGTCGGACATATCTGTAACATACCCACTACCTAGATCAAACTTTTTCGTTTAGTTCTCAACAATGAGAATCCCCGAAGCCACTACCTAGATCAAACTTTTTCGTTTAGTTCTCAACAATGAGAATCCTCGAAGCTTGCATCAGGGACATGCCAACCCTGGGCAACAGGTCTTTCATTCGCCTATACGACTTTCTACACCTAACCGTGGTCTTTTCCTGATGACAACTTCAGGTTTTCGGGGTTTTGTCCTTTCTAATGTCGAGGGTCCCTATGCCCTCGATTCTCCGATATTTAATGAGCTCTCTTTTGGCCTTAGCCCCTCCTGGCTATGCCCTGGTCCACACGACCGTGCTCACGAGACCGCAGCCTTATATTGTTTCTTTTCGTCGGGGTTTCGGGCTTTCTAATGCCAAAATGTATATGTCCTTTGGATCCGCGATCCTCCGATTCTCGACGCACTCCAACTTCCACTAGTCCCCTTGGGCTAGTCCTTTGAGTCCATACGACCTCCCTCTATATGACCGCAACCATACCTCCTCATCGGGGTTTTGACACTCGTGATGTCCCAACAATTTGGTTCATCGATCTCCGATTCCCGATGCGCTCCTCTGCTGCCTTGGCCTCCCGGGCTAATTCTTTAGTCCATGTGACCTCTATCTCACAAGACCGCAGCCTTGTCCCGCATCGGGGTTTCGGACTTTCCAATGTTGAAATGCAAACGTCCCCAGGACTCGCGATTCCTCGAATCCTGACGCGTCCTTTACGCGCTAGCTCTCTTGGCTAGGCTCCTAGCTCACATGACCACGATCCCCGTGACCGCAGTCTTAACCCTCGTCGGGGCTACGGGGATTTCAATGCCAAAATGCATGGGCTCACGGGATTCCCGATCCTTCGAATCCCGTCTTCCCGCTATGATGACAGCTGGCCCCCACAATGGCGCTTCCTACTTCTCTAATACACTGACGGTTGGCTCCCACTCATCGGGGTTTCGAGCGTCGCGATTCCAAAATGCATAAATAAATTGTCATCAGGATTTCCGATATCCCGATGACACAAACGCCGATCAACATCTTCCTGTCGGGGCCTTCCCCGTCGGCACCGATTGCTACCACACGTCCTCTTCTGACGGACGGTCCTGATTCCTCCGGGATTTCGGGACTTGTGATGTTCCCATTCTCACTGCCTCAGGAACTCCGATTTCCCGATGCCGAGTATCCCGACTCTACGGATTTCGGACACCTATCTCCCTAAACGGACGGCTCAAATTTTGTCGGAGTTGTTACTTCGGACTTCCCCGATCTCCTGTCCCCGGGACTGTCGATATTCCGACTCCTGATAGCAAACCTCGATCTCCGCCACGTGTATCCTCAACGGGCGATTCAGATCTTCCCGGCGTTTCGAGACTTGAAGTGTCTCGATTTTCTTGTCCTTGAGAATCCCGATATGCCGATCGCTGGACTCCCGATGGTAACCCCCGGACAGCTCCGGTTCAATCCGACGGCTGACGGGTAATTGGACCAAGATCTAACGATCTAGATCCGTCCTTCTTGTGCATACTACAGAGACTAAACTCCAAGCATCTTAACCCGATCCAATGGCCGACGGGATTCCTGAAGGAGATCCAATGGCCGACGGGATTCCTGAAGGAGATCCAACGGCTCAGATTGTCCCACCTTGTGCATTCTTCCACTACTTCGTAGATGTGGAAGGATCAACGGTCCAAATGTTCTCATGAACCTTGGGGGACCTACGATCCCAATTTCCCCGCTATTCACGAAGATAGAGGAAAAAGGGCAAGAGGTGTAACACTCTTACTACTTCCGTCAATCTGATGGTCGTGAATGACCATGGGTCTTCCGACAAAATCTCATCCGTCGATTCGTTACTTATCCCTACGCTACTACTTTGAAATCTTAAGAGGGTCGTCCCTCCTCGTAGAGGGTTATTAAGACTTGCGCGTTCAAGTCCTTTTTTTTCTGGGTTCTTGGTGAACTTTTCTAAGAAGGGAAAGTCTCTGCGACGAGATCTATTCCGGGGCATCCTTGGAGACGGGTAAGGGAAAACAACTTCCCGAGAACGGGCTGGAAGCCTAACTTAGTTCAACCAAGGCATAATTAGATTCCTTTATCAACGTACGTCATGCATGGTTTCCTCTGTTATGAGTATATATCTATTCATTCTTATCAAACACTGCACAGACATTCTTACACGGAAATCATTCACAATTTCACAGTTCTATGAGCATATACATATATATATCATTCTATGAATTTCAAGACGCAATATATAAAACACTTATCAGAAATAACACCAGAAATGGGTGCGACTACTGAGAGGGGTGCTCGTTTCCACCCAACCGTAGGCGTAGCGACTCCCAACGGATTTACCACTAGCCACCACCGAGCTGAGACCGCGACGCCGTGAGTCTGCGTCTCTCTGTCTACCAGTGACCAGGAGCGAAGGTTGCAATCCTTCATCTCTGCTATCACTCACTCTGCGTAATGCCAGAGTTCCCCTCGCGTCTGCCTTACGCCTTATCCTCTCGCGAGGTTGCGTGTGGCACGATTACCCTCGCGCCGATCAGGCCTGACGGCTCTACGGATGGGCGGTTCACCATCCCATCCCTCATCAAGCCGCCCGCCTACCAACCTGCGAGACATTAAATTTTGGGGGCCAGCGAGCCGCTTTTGGTTCTCTGGGCCAATGGAGTCCAAATACGGTATTAATTCTTGGTGGAAGTTAACGCCACCTTTTCAAGTGCCTTCCACCGCCATCGGGGTCTCTTTTTTGCACATCCCCTCTCAGCAGTCCTGCAATAAATTCAAAATGTCATTCACATTCATTGACCTTTTCCTCAAGGTCCCTTTACATCACATATTCATATTTATGAGTTTGCCATAGTTCTTGGCCAGTCTAGTTATATTTACAAGCTGGGGGAAACAGGGTGTTACAATATCGATTTTAGCTTACCAGTTAAGGAGACTTGTCCAGGAGAGCAAAATCTTCTGGATAGTCTGGAATATGTATTTGAGGGCCCAAAACCGGTGAGTCCAAGTTAGAAGAAGGCTCAATCATGGTATCCTCCGACAGTTCATCTTCAAGGCGCTTGTGCAAGATTTGCTCAAGTGACCTGTCTGTCTGCAGAGCATACATCTAAAAGGAATACCGAAATAGTCAAGTTTCTGGAGAGTGAGGTGCCCTCTTCAATCAATATCCATATATTCGAGGAGTCCTTCATGAACATCTAATTCAACAAGAATCCTTGCCAGTTTTTTGTCTTGGCCAGTTAGTGTCTTTGAATCCACGCTGATGTAGTGGCCCAGAGAGTTCCCAATAGCCATGAGTGCTTTGTCATTCGAGTGGTGAAGTGGTAGTCCAGGGAGGAGAACCCAAAGATGTCGAAGTTGGAAGTGGTCTTGTGTTGGATCGAAGCTCACTCGCCAGCGCTTCAGCATGAGGGTATTGTCATCCAGCGTCCAAAGTCCCTCCAGGATGGCTATGGAGTCCTCAGGAGATTTGAACTGAAAATATAACCAGCCATGTCCAAGGTGTGAGAGGGAGGGGACATATCCCAAAAGAGGCTTTCAGGTTTTTAGCATCCAATCTTCCAGGTCAGTATTGCAAAGATATTTGTAGGAGAGTCTGCCCACAAGGTTGCACAGGGCCATAGAGACCGAGTTCTCCAGTCCAATGTCCACACCTTGGACAAGATTTGTTTTTGTTTTCTTTGGGATCCAAGGATGTTGGTTGGGTCTCCTGCCCCCAATAGATGTGGATTTGGCCTTATGAGCAGAGCTTGTAGTTATGGAAGTATCAAGAGGAGCTTGTGTAGTTGGTCTCTAGTTATTGAAAACTCTAAGTGATACTGGGGAGGGAGTACAGGTGGAAATGGAGGGGGTAAAATGTGTGGTGGGTCGATTCTTGCAAAGAACAAGTTGTAGTCCTTTGGTAGTAAGAAAGTTGTCTGCGAGGGGAAGAGTAGGATGAGTAATAGGTTGGATGGGAGGGGTAAGGGCAGGGGGGTGGATGGCAGTAAGTATTGGAGGTCGAGTTTTGTGAGAAGGGTAGGTGAAGGTAGGTTGAGTGAGAGGATGGAGGGTGTTGTGTACTGGAGGGGGAGAGTGTTCAACAAATTCAAGAGACACCCTGAAAAATGTGCCTGGAGAGCTCATCCAAAGAGGTGAATAGGCCAACACTATTCCAAATGGCCTCGTCAGCAGCACTCATGAGTGCGTTGACTTCCGCCTTCATCAGTGCAAATCTCAAAGGAAAGTTGGGATTAATAAGAAAAAATTATAGAAAAAAAGTGTAGAGCAGGTGGTCAGAGGTCTGTCTCTGATGTAATATAAGTCAGGGAGGTGGGACCAGATAGTGGCAGATCCGAGATAGATAATTAAAATAGAGCTTTGTCAAACACCTCCAGTCGCCTCTAAAAGATGTTATAGCGCTATCCACCTTTCAAAGTGGAGCAGAAAGATAGGAAAGGTAAGGTTTGGGTGGTCAGAAGACTGTCTACAGATGTGCAAGTCAAATAGGAGGAAACCGATCAAGGACAGGGCGTAGAAAGATGTGCAAAGTGAGGAAGCTTGGTCAGACGAAAAATGGTGAAGGTGGGATTTGTAAGTTGCATTGGTAGTAGGAAAAAGTGATGGTGAAAATAGCAAGAGAAGGGGTAATGGGCTGGTCATAGTCTTAAAAACATCAAGAGTAGATAGGTGAGGTACTAGCAGTGTGCCTGGTTGTACCAGGTCCACCATTGTTGTGCCATAGAGCTCCCTAACTCTACCGAAGAGCACTTGTTAGTTACCACCCATCTATGTGTTTAAGTCACACCTACCATGTATGGATCAAAATTGCCTCAAACCCTACAAAGAAGTTTGTAAAAAGGATGTATGAGGTATCAAAGCTCAAGGTCATCTCAAATGTCCCAAAAAAGTAGTTTCATGTCCAAAACAATTCTTAATGGGAAATTCTACTAGGGATAGGCCCAACTTTAAAACTTGGTAAGGTTGGATCACAAGCTATGGAACCCCATCTTAATGTTGGTGTTTGACTTCTACAACCAAGGGCCCTATAACTTCAACTTCCAAGTAAAAAAGTGATCATGATTATGTTCCAATGACAAGTCTTAAGTTTTATGTCCTTCAACCTCTACCTAACTAGGTGGAAGTAATATTCAAAAAAAGGGAAGGAATTTCCATATATAATCTTAGTGTAAATGCCCATGCATTCCTCTCAACCTTTGAGACCCAAAAGCTTTATAAACAACTAAGAACATGTTGTGGATATCTCTAGAAAAGTTGACCAAAAACCTAAAATGTATAATGAACACATAGTTTTGTTGAAATTGACCTAAAGAAAGGTATCCTAGAAGCATGGTTTGTATTAATACTAGTAGAAGGGTAGGCATGACTTTTACAAATAAAGACTAGTACTAAATTCATTATTTCATGCTCAAAGACCACTACAACATTAATGCTTATGTTTATTTTATACTTTTCCATGAATATTCTTAAAAAAAAAAAAAAATTGTCACCATCATTTATTATTATATTATTTTCTCTGATTACATAATGAATTTATTCTACAATTATAACCATATTGCATTATCCTTTTTTATAGTTCTTATAAATACATTACAACTCAATTCAACATAATTAATTTAATTTTTTTCAATAAACTTATACAAATTTAATTTTCAAATTAAAAATTTACAAATTAACCAAATCTTATTATATTTAAAAACAAATAAAATCATTTTTAAAATTCAAATCAAAACTTCCTACTCCAAAAGGGGTTGGATCCAATGGTGGAAAGCAAAGAGTTTTTCACCGTTGGGCAAAGTTCAATTCTCATGAGGGCTTTACCTAGAGCCATGGAAACACCTTAAGATTATAATGGTAGCAGGGATCAACCAAAAAAAAATTTAAAAAAAATAAAAAAATAACTTCCTACTCCAAAATATATACTTAAACCAAAATTAACAAATTATATATATATATATAATTAATTAAACTCAAAAGAATAAATTCAAATCCATATATGAATAATTTTTATAACCATAAACATTATTCACAAAACAAAAATTATAAGCTAGTCAAAGCAATCCAGCAAAAGATTTAAAAATCTCACAAAGATTATCCATGAAACAAAATTATGGGTTAGCCAAACCAATCAAGCAAAAGATTTAAAAATCTCAAAAAAAAAATATCAAGAAGATCACAAGCCATAAAATCAGATCCAATCACCTTATCTTTAACAAAAAGTTTTAAAATCTCACAAGATTTAGAAAATAAATAAACAAATTAAACTATAGTCTATTCAAATTGCCTAAAAATTTTATATTTCCCAAATTTTGACAAAGTCAAAAAATCTACATATAAAATAATTCCAAAATCATATCAATAATATTTTAATATATTTTCCTAAATTTTATGTAGGAAAAATCATAACCTTTAAAACACATACCAATTTTTCGTCCATACATTTCCTAGAAATAAACCATTTTAAATCATTTTAATTCTACAATATTACTATTTCTAGTAAAAAAACAATTTAAATTTAAATGTATTTATTTTTTTCTCTTTTCTAAGTATTTTTTAAGGATATTTATTTAAAATCAATCAAATCAGATATTGTTAAATCTACAAATTTGAGTGATTAAATCTGTATAATCCAAGTGCTCCAAAGCTTTTTACAGCATACTAAACTCATTTCTACATTTAAAAATACAATTTAAATAACAAAAAGTTATAATTTCATGCAAAATTATGTTAAAGCCCTCAAATCCTAGAGCAGTCAGTGAAGGAGTACACTGTTAAAGCACTCTTTAACACTCCTTAAGTAAAAATCATTAATCCAAAACCCCAAAAACACCTCAAATCCAACCATATTAAAAATTTGATATAATCCAAGAACCAATCAAAAAAATTCAAAATTACCTCAAAAATAATACAAACTTTTCCAAAACCAACCAAACAAAAAAACATGCCATAAAACTCTTCAAACCCTTGAAACATCGTTTCTCATAAAATAGGAAATACAAAATCCACAGAATCTCATAAAATAGGAAATACAAAACCCCCAGAAACACACAGCTAAGTAGCAGTTTACAGGCAAAACAAACCCCTGCAACCCTGCAAGGGGAGCAACACATTCGACAGCCTGCAATCATAAGTAGGTTGAAATTTCTGAGAAACAAAATGGTGGTGTCAAGAGACACCATTGGATAAATTTAGTCAAACCGAGATCTCTCAGCCTCCGAAACCGTAGAGAGTTCGGCCCTGCCTCTTAAGAGAGTAGACAACGTCCATGGCTGTCACAGTCTTCCTCCTGGCGTGCTCTGTGTATGTCACGGCATCCCTGATGACATTCTCCAAGAAGATCTTGAGAACACCTCTGGTCTCTTCATAGATGAGACCACTGATGCGCTTGACGCCTCCTCTTCTGGCGAGACGCCTGATAGCGGGCTTGGTGATGCCCTGAATGTTATCTCTGAGAACTTTCCTGTGCCTCTTGGCACCTCCCTTCCCCAAACCCTTGCCTCCCTTTCCACGCCCAGACATCTTTGAGAATTCTTCCGATTTCTCGATTTCCCAACTAGAACGGTAAACGGATAATGACTGAGATGCGTGGAATCGATGGTACTGAGGAGAACATATAGTATGTACGCCGTAGAGATAAATCTCCCCGCCTCGATTTAAATGCCTCTCATCAACGGCTGAGAGGTCTCGATCCGTTGCAACCCAATCTTCTCCCTGTGGACCGTCGATGAGGTTTTATCGACGACTACAAATAAATCGACCAGGATTGAGGTATTCGCCCTCGAGTTTCAATGATTAATAATATTTAATTACTGGGATTTTCATTCAAACTATACGAAAATCAGAGTGTTGTCTTTGCGCTATTTGTGTAATTTGTATGGAACTCCACAAATAACAATATGACGAGAGGGTTTTTTTTTTAAGTCCCTAATTGCACTAGACTATATGATTCAATTTACGGTTCATTGATTTTTACCTTTCTATCAAATTTAAGTAGGAAACGATATTTTATTAGTGTTGATCGCATTAGCCACACTTTTGTGAATATTGTTTCGGATCTAAATCAGGATCCATTTGTGTATCCTGAA
>SNQJ01S0003729.1:95887-116712 GCA_010110895.2 Picea sitchensis | reverse complement strand
AGTGTAAAGTATAGTTGGTATAACAATTGGTTGGAATGGAAGATAAAAACACATATGCTTAGTATTTGCAATCTCTTACAATGAAGCTTTCAGTTGTAAGCCCTCGTTACAATTTTAGACTTGAACAAGGAAACCGCGACCTAGATTCCACAGTGGTAAGCGAGAAACAAGGTGCGAGGTGCTACTCCTAATGAATCATTCGATATAGTGTTGAAATCATCAACGGATGTGCTGAGTACACAACACACTCTAAAAAAAATTAAAATTTTGGGTACCACTATTTCTTTGATTTGCAAGTAATTTTGTGCATTTTCGATTTCACTGATTCAATGCATATCATGTAGTTTGACAAACATCTTTAGTCTTGAGACAATAAAAAATTTATAATTCCTAAGCCTAATTTTAAACTATAATAGTTTATATCGACGAAGTCGAATCTCACTTTCATTCATTGCAAAGCGAAAGTCAATTTTAATCGTTGATATGAAGTTAAGTATGTGTTGATAGAAATTGAAGTTAAAGTGTTGATAAGAAAGTTTTCTAGGCATCGATGAGAAAGAGAAATGCATGTGCCGATGTAAAAGTTATTCTAGGCACCAATCTGAAAGTTTAAAAGTTGGTTGATGGGAAAGTTAAAAAGTTAGCCAATGGGGCGAAAGTGAAAAAGTTCGTCAATCAAAGAAAAAACCATTTCAATATTTCACGATAACTTTTTAGCTCGAACTTTGTTTTAGGTGTTCCTTACACCATTGGAAAGTTATCGATGGGATATACAATTTTGATGTTATACATTTTTGTTGATTTGGCACGATTTGTTTCAGGTTTGCGAAATAAAGAAAGGAGATCAAGTTTAGGGAAGTAAACTCGAATATCTTCTTGTGATATCAATGGATGTTTTATTTCAATGCATTTTATGAAGTAATGTGTAGTCTTAATTTATATATCCTCTATTGATTGATGACATCCATGTACCAATGCTATACATTTCAATCCATCATGGCAAGAAGAACCACAAGATGATACAAAGCATTGCAATCTTCATGTGTGAGTGGTTATTTTTAGAATAATATTATCACCGAAGTTAGAGAATGACTCAAATGGAGTCTATTGTTGCCAAAATAGAAGAATGAAATCAAAAGATGCATGCAAGGACCCCCCTCCCCCCCGACTTTATCTCGTAAAATCACTAACAGAGGCAACACGGATTTCCACATCATTGCATGTGGGATGATTTATTTCATTAGTGAGAAAAGCATAATGATGGGCATGCATGGATCGAAACTTTCAGTTCATTGGAGATGTGGTCGTTGCATGGTTGTTTTATTTTAATTATATAATTAGATTAGTTTGATTTTACAAATAAGAAAGTTGTCCTCTAGGAAAGGGTCTTTGGCTTGAGGCAACAATATTGAAGAATTGTAACAGAGAATTATTTCAAATTTACTTTAGAAACTCTCTTTTGGAGTCAAGGGGCATTTTGTTGAAGATGCTGGTGTGGATTGGTTGCTTGTGGATTATTTTTAATGCTAGTTTGATATCTCACATGTCTAGTAAGGTTTTCTAGTCAATCGAGTTATCTTTTTTGACTAAGTGAATACTTGCTTGATTATTTTCAGTGAATAACTTAGATGTGCTTTGATAATTTTATTATTTTTTGGAAACTTTGCTTTGTCATTTAATACATTAATTATCGTAGAATTACATATGTAATCATTGATGGGGCATATGGAAAACTATCATGTGATAACGTTCATCTTTCTATAGTAGAATAGTTTATGTTTCCTAGGGCTATGTGTGTAGTTGTATCTTTATGTATAATTATTTCTTAGAAGAACAAAATTACAGTTTCAAGGTTATTTCTGGCCACTATTTCCAAGAGTTATCTTTTGGGAGAAGAGTTTTCCTCTTTCTGCATTTTATGTTTCTTGAAGGCTATCTTGCAATAATGCTTCTCAGAAGAATTAGCTCTTAGAGAATTAAAAGGTGTTAGTCACTTTCTTTCATTGTTTTCAAGAGTCATCTTTTGGGACAAACTTCCTTAAAATTCATCTAAATTAGGTTTATTTACTGCATTTCACATATAACATAAAAGATTAAAAAATAGAAATACTTTTGAAACTTTCATAAAGCTCATCAAAAGGTTGTGGACGGTAACTTGGATGATTATTCCATTCCAAATAGGGGAGAGTCTAATTGGGCCTCTCTCTTGGATTTAATCCCTACTGTTGAGTATTGGGAATGCAACCCCCTTAGTAGAATTGGCAGAAGGAAGGCCTATGCATGGTAAGTCATGCAAATAACCCATATTCAAAAACATATATCTCTATTCCTGAAGGTCAGACTTCTAGAATTCCTAGACCTCAAAATTTAGAAACTATTGGACCTGGTATCGATTCAATCTCATACATAGTATCAAAGGAAGAAGTAAATGTGTTTAGACATATCACTCCAGCATATGCAAGGCAGGTTGGTGCTTTGCCTATAAAGTTACTCTTTTCTTCCTCAGCGAAGAAATTCTACTAGAACCGTAACCACAACTCTTGATCATACTTTGGTTCATACCGTAGAAGATTTAGTGGAATTAGCCTTACAAGAAATCTCACAACCTTTCAACTTGATTCCTCCAATCCATGTCAACCCTATTGTAACCCTCCTTGAAAGTGAGTATTCCAAGCAGGATACAGGTTCATATTCATACTCAAACAACTTAGAAGGGTCAAATTCAGATTTTGATCACTCATAAATGGCCCACAATAACAATGTTAATCAGCCTTGGTTGGGTAGGGATGCTTTGGCTATGCCTAGCCAATTACATAGTTTACCCAAGCATCCAGAACAACTACTTCCTAAATATGATCCTGAAGTGGCTAGTTTTCTGAAAGACCACATAAAGAAATGTATCTTATCCATAAGATTGATGAGCGTTCAACATGAAGATGTTGTATGCAAACTATTCCCTTACACTTTTGAAAACACAACATCTACCTAGTATTTCAATCTATCGATAGGATTTGTAACATTCCCACTATAATCCCCAGTTTAATTAATGCTTAATGCAGAGGTAATGTGTGGCTATGACCAAACGGTGTATATGAGAATTGTAATTATGAATTTTAATAATAAAATGTGATGCCAGTTGTTGGGGGGTTAGGCCATAGATGGGGGATGAATTAATCCGCAAGAGAGGGGAGGGTCTAAGAGAATGTCTGAGAGGGGTCCAAGGGGGAATTACCCATGTTTATTAATTCAACTCACTTCCTAAAAAATACTATTGGTATATGAACCTTCTAATTTTTTATTGAGTGTCCCCAAAGCCAATCATTGAATGTATGTAAGAGGGTGGGTGTGAGAAGTCACATCCCATAGTTATTGGGAGCATGGGGGTTGAGTACAATCAACATGGGGAAGTGTGAGTCAAGCAAGCAAGCCAAAGAGAGGAAATTTGTATGGGTAGTTACAATGGTTTTAGACAATCAAGTTTTTTGTATGAACAACAAGAAAAGAGCGGAAAACAAGAGCTTGGAGGAAGAGCAACCATGGAGGGAAAATTTTGGAGTGTATTTGGAGTAGAAGATTGAAGAGCCAGGTTGTCAAACCCAAAGAGTGAAGTCATGTGTGAGTTGCACTGCAACAACAAGTGGTTGTTGATGTTTTTCCTGGTATTTTTCCTAGTAGTTGTCACACACCCGACCCCTAAGTACCATTTTAAGGGATGGAGTATTAATTGTTCGCTTAACCTAATACCCATGGCTCAGTAATTACTAAAGTCTTTACTTTCTCCTTTCCCTCTTAGAAGTAGTTTAACTCTAACTCAATAAATTACTCATATGATAATTATGATTAATTTTTTTTTTTTATTATTATTATTATTTTATACTGGGGGAATCGACAATTGGCGGTTCTCGTACTCGCGTGACACGTGGTCGATACCCGTCCGCTACCACTATAACCCTAGGTGTGCCACACAGCCCGCAAGCATGGAGCACAAGTAAATCGGGGTGAGAATCGAACTTGAGACCTCCTTTACATATTTCCTTCCATTTACACGGCACTTGTCAATTGGTCTACACCCTTGCGGGCATAATTCTGAGTAATTATATTATAACACAATGAGGATAATTTCTTCATAATATACTTAAGTTGATTAACCTTAATTAAGGTATATAATTCAATTCATCCCCGACACACAACTATATGCTGCATTTTCACGTAATTTAACATATATAAATATATGCATATTTATTTAATTACCAGGAAAAGGATTAACTATATTTAACCACAAATTATCCTTTTATTAATTATATTATAATATAATTATAATATAATTATATTATAATATAATTATAATATAATTATATTATAATATAATATAATATAATATAATATAATTATAATATAATAAAATATAATATAATTATAATATAATTATATTATATTATAATTAATAAAAGGAGCACTCAGGTTTGTGAATACCCATTAATACTTGAATCTTCCGGCTTCGACGAAGATTCCTCATCAGGGTTTTATGAACTCAAATCTCCATAACATCGAAATTTCAAAGAGGGTTCCACATAGGTTATATTATAATGCAATATGATATTAATTATACTACACTGTGATGTAAATAAAATCACATCAAACATTTATTATAATCAATCACATCAATATAACCTTGTTTAGTTTAAATGTGTTTAATGTTCATGCAACTTTGGAATGCGGGGAGGTAGGTTCGGGCTTTTGGCCTTTTTAGCTTGTTCCTTCTATCATCCCTAAATATCTGGAGTCCTAGAGTCTCAAACTCTTGGAGCTATAGAGAGGCTCTCACTCCTACCATACCTTTGTGCAGATATAATTTATTATATTCTCATATAAAATAATTAATTCCACTAATATAATAAATTAATTCCACTTAACGTTTATTATAACATTGGGATACCAGAAAATGGGTTCGGCCTTCGGTCGTTTTTTCTCTTACGCTCTATCTTCCCCAATCTTCCCCAACATCTTGGAGTCTCGAAGCTATGAACTCCTGAAGGGTCCATGCTTACACATGACTTCACAATAAATATTAAATTAAAAGGGTAAAGAGGGTTTGTACTTCCTCACGTGTAGGTATCACAATAAACTCATTTAAAAAATATATATATTATAATTTATCTTTCTGGGGATTGTCCCCGAGTTTACAAGGTCTCCAATATTTTATTAATACTTGAAATAAGGGAGAGAGAGAGAGAGAGAGAACTCAGGGTCAATCCCCTTCGGCTCTCCACCACGTTCCTTATACTCCAATCTCCCGAAGAGGTCCTGAATCTCCGAAGTGACCCCACTGACACACATTACAACACTATTTAATCTTCAAAGGAGTTGGCTTCATTTACGTGTAATCAATTTAATGAACCTTAAAATAATATAATATATTATTTTATATTCCTTGAAAATTACGCCCAGGTCTTAAAATTCTATAATATTATATTAATATTTGACATGAGAGAGAGAGAGAGAGTGTTATTTGGGTCAATCACCTTCGACTCTCCCACACATCCTTCATACTCAATTCTCTCGGAGCCCTGGAGTCCCAAAGCTTCGAAGTGACTCCACTTGTATTAAATTATGATTTTTAAATACAATGAATTAATTTGGATTGTAATATAATATACATTGCAATAAATGTGTATTATGACAAATCACATTAATTGATCACATTAAACACAATAATATAATTAGTTAGAATTCTTATCTAAGCAACCTTGTTCGGGCATTCGACGACTTTGGCTCGTGGAATCCCATCACCCAAACATCCTAGAGCCCCAGAGTTCTAAACTTCTGGAGTTCCAAAGACTACGAGAAGGTTAAAGCATTTAGTCACGGTTTATTCCCTATTCTCTTTGGTCTCAGGTCTTTTACGCTCCAGGGGTTTTAACCTGCATTTTCAAAATAATAAAAAAATATTAATAATATTAATAATATTAATAGTAATCATATGTATATAGACATATATACATATATTTCCATAGTGTTACTGAGTTTTGTTACCTCGACGATTTAAAGGAAAATTATTTTCTTTTACAAAAAATAAGGAAAGGAAAAATATAGTTTTCGAGGCTTTATAAAGAGATTTAATAAAAGTTTATATTCCAAGGAAATTTATCCATCATGGAAATCAAAATATAATTATAATCTCTCCCTTCTCATGGGTAAATGAGTAAAACTTTATTTCCTTATTAAGGTGCTTTACTACTCTTACTAAATTTGAGGGAAATGGTCCTAATACAAAGATTTACCTCCACAATAAATTCGATGTTTCTACCAGGATGCCCACCAAAATTTAAGGGGATTCTTCCCAAATTTAGGATATTTAACACGATTTAAACATAAATGTTTATTTATGCCCCCAATGGAATTTTGAGAACTTTTGTATTTTATTTCATTTATACCAATTTCATGTTTATGTCCTAATTATTTTTCCTCAATAATTATTTGTAAGGACTTTTAATGTTTTCCCATAATTGAGATTATTTCCTAAAGTCCACACAGATCTGATATCTTCTAACTTTTCTGGCAGGGAATTCGAGGACAAACTAAAATGGAGCACTATTACGCAGAAAATCACTCTCTCTTCTTTCAGAGGTGTTATAGATATTTTAATTGTTCAGTCATCAATTCCCCAACATGCATTAAACTATACATCACAGTCAACCACAACATCCACTCCCATAAATCTTTTTTTAGCACACATATAGGCAAGACATAAGAAATTAAATCAAAAGAGCTTTTGCTAAAAATTCTCTTTATTCTGCTTAAATTTCTCAAGTCACTTTTGTCAGAAATTAAACTTACACAGTTCTAAAACATAGTATAAAGTTTTCTCTAATCTAAACACTACAGATATTTAACCAAATATACTTATCTAGAAACCCAATAGTGATGTAATTGTTGAAAGGGGTTCGCTTTTCCACCCAATCGTAGGCACCACAAGTCCTAGACAGATTTACCGTTGGCCACCCCCTAGCTAGATCATGATGCTCTGAAAGAGACTCTTCCTTTTGTTCAACAACAGCCAGGGGCGGAGGCCACTCTCCTCCTCCCACGGGAACTTGGCAAATCGATTTTATCTCCACCAAGTAAAGGAGTCTGTAATAAGTGCTTCCTCAGTCACTCAACTTCTTGCAACCCCGTTTATCAGCTTGGACTGAAAATGTTTCCCAACAAATTGTTGTACCTAGAACAAATTCATTTTTCAGTTCTCTTCAGAACCAAAGAGTTGCACATACTCTCCCTCTTTAGAAAAAGGTCCCCAGACTCATCTTCTTGCCACCTCCCTTCTGGCCACAAATTTTCCTCTCTTTTCTTGCTTTCCTCACCAAGAGTGGGTCCAAATCCCCATTTTGTGGGTTAGGTCAGAAAGTTTTCAGATGGGTCCTCTGTCCATCTCCTCATTGACTCTTGAGGAGGACTTCCCAACTACCAGCTTGACTGGTAATTTATTTTTCTAGGTCAGAGGACTATTCTAGGTCTAAATAATTTAAATCCAATAGAGTACTGGTATGGTAGGATTCATCTCAACCAGTGTTGGTTCTCCTCACAACCTCTCTCATGTATCATGATCTACCTTGGAAAACCCCTTCAAAAGTTATGCAACACTTTCCATTTTATTTTTAGTAATAGAAATATATACATTACCTTTTATAACTAAAAGGTTCATCAATTCCAACATCCACACATATTCAGTCTACCCATAGTCTTTTAGCAGGTTGTAGTTATATTTACAAGCTAGGGGAAACAAGGGTATTACAATCCCCTCCCCTTAAAGGAACATCATCCTCGATGCTATGCCTGTCGATGTGCTCTGTATGTACAATAGTAAACAAAAATGGGTATGTTTGTTTCATGGCATCCTCCATTTCCCATGTAGCTTCATCTAGACCAAAGTGTTTCCACTGCACCTTGACCTGTGCAATGGTTCTATTCTTGAGTGAGATTTATTTCCTATATTTTATGCATTGTGGCTATGGTAGGAATTCTCCCTCTAGTTCCACCTTAATCACATACCAATCAATTATATGATTAGAATCATGTACATATTTCTTCAGTAACAAAAACATGGAAAACATTATGTGCCTTCACTGTGGGAGTAAGTGTTAGTCTATATGCTACAGGTCCCACTCTATCCAAAATTTCAAAAGGTCCACAATACCGAGGTACCAGCTTGGCACAAGTTCCCATTCTCAAGGAAATTTTTCTGGGTCTAACTTGGAGATACACGTGATCCCCTGCTTTGAACTCTCTAGGAGTCCTTTTTCTGTCTGCATAAATTTTCTCTCTGCATAAATTTTCTGTCTATCCTGAGCTATTTTCAGATTATGTTTTATTTGAACTACTTATTGTTCCATTTCCTTTAGCATATATGGCCCGAGTGTAATTATGTCTACCTGATTATTCCAACTGATTGGAATATTGCATTGTCCACCAAAGAGGGCATCAAAAGGGCTCATCTTCAATGACTCTTGATAACCATCGTTATAAGCAAACTCTACCAGTGGTAGGCACTCTTCCCACCCCTTGGACTGATGCATTACATGCATCCTTAACATGTCCTCTAACACTTGGTTTACCCTCTCTGCTTTCCCATCAGTTTGAGGGTGATAGATTGTACTAAATATAAAATTTAGTTTCAAAACCAACAAACAAAGATCTCCACAAATTTGAAGTAAATTATGTATCTCTGTATGATATGATTTCCTTACGCATGCCATGCAGTCTAAATATTTATTTCATGAAAATACTGGAAATATATATTGCCTTGCAAGTTGACTTGATGGGAATAAAGTGAGAAACATTGTTGAGTTTGTCCACAACTACCATAATGGTGTCATTCTGCTTGTTTGAATTTGGTAACCATGTGATGAAATCCATGGATATGGTTTCCCATTTATATTCTAGGATTGGTATGGGATGCAATAACCATGTTGGATGTCGATGTTATACCTTAACCTGTTGACATTATAGACATTTAGCTAAGTAATCAGCTATGTCATTTTTCAGTCTAGGCCAATAAAATAGTTTCTTAGTGGTTGTGATCATTTTTTGATAACTAGGATGACCAATATATTGTCTTTTGTGTAGTTCATCCATTATGAACTTCTTCAAGTCGTCACAATTTGGAATATACAACCTACATTTGTAAGTTAGCAAGCCATCATTAACAATTGATAGCCCTCATACTTCAGCCATGTGGGCTCTTGGTCTAAGTATGATTTCACAGTCTTGAAAAATGTATATGTTTCTTGTGCACTTTTGACTATCTCCTTGACGTCTGATTCACAGGTACTTACAACTGCTAAGTGAATCACTTTCATACTTCTACTAAGGGCATCGACCACCCTATTTTTTTTTCCTTTGATATGTTTGATTTCAAAATCAAACTCACTAAGGAGAGTCATCCACCTAGTTTGTCTAACATTGAGTTTTGATTTATCAAACAAATATCTCAACCCATTATGGTCTGTCATAAGCACAAATATTCTACCTAGGAGGAAATGCCTCCACATTTTTAAAGCATGTACTATGGCATCCAATTCCAAATCGTGGGTCACATAATTGATTCCATGCTCATTCAATTTTCTGGATTCGTAGCAAATCACATGTCCTTCTTGCATAAGGACTCCCCTGAGCCCTTCCTTACAGGCATTTGTACAACAAGGAAGTCCTTGTTTGGGTCTTCAATCTTCAGCACAAGTGCATTGGTTAGAAGGTATTTCCTCTCTTGGAATCTCTCTTCACATTCTAATGTCCAAATTAACTTAACTCCCTTTTTCTGAATTGAGGTGATTGGGCAACCAATCTTGGAAAATCCCTGTATGAACCTTCTATAGTATCCTGCTAGGCCCATAAATGATCTGATATCATATACATATTTTGGGGTAGGCCAATCCATAATGGATTTGATCTTGTTAGGATCAACTGCCACTCCTTCAGAAATAATATGGCCTAAGTAATGGACTTGTTTTTGGAAAAAGTCACACTTACTAAACTTAGCATAGAGCTAATACTTTCTTAGCACTTGAACCACTAACTTGAGATGTTCTTCATGCTCTTCCCTACTCTTAGAATAGATTAGGATATCATCAATGAAAACCAACACAAATCTTTCCAAGAACTTACTGAGTATATTATTCATTAAGCACATAAAAGTGGTTGGTACAGTGGTAAGCCCAAATGGCACCACCACAAATTCATAGTGCCCATATCGTGTCCTAAAGGATGTTTTGTGGATGTCTTCATCCTTAATCCAAACTTGATGGTATCCAGACCTCAAGTCAATCTTGGAGAAAATTGTAGCACCCCTTAATTGGTCAAACAAGTCATCGATCCTTGGCAAGGGATACTTATTCTTAATGGTCATCTTATTGAGTTGTCTATAGTCTATGCACAACCTAAGTGTGTCATTCTTCTTCTTCACAAACAAAGTTGGTGCTCTCTAAGGAGACACACTAGGCCGAATGTAACCTTTGTCCAACATCTCCTTTAGTTGTAGTTTGAGCTCAACTAGCTCTGGTGTACTCATTCTATAGGGTGCTCTAGACATTGGCACCACTCCTGGTACAGGTTCTATCAAAAAGTCAATAACTCTTCTTGGAATTAGACCTGGTACCTATTATGGAAACACATCTTTATACTCTCTTGATATGGGATGGTCCTCTAGGCTTGGTTTATTTTCCTCAACAGATTTCAACACTTGTATTACACACAAAGGACATCATCTTCTGCAATACTTCTTCACTTGAAGGGCTGATATTTGTCTCACTGAGATAGGATTTTGAATTCCTTGTAGGGTTATTTTTCTCCCTTCTTCATCTTCACACTCCAAAGTTTTATTGTAATAGCCCAACTTGGTTTTATGAGAAACCAACCAGTCCATGCCAATTAGCAGGTCATAAGATCCTAAAGGGAGCATGTTTAGGGTTGCTTGGGTGGGTAATCCATTCATAATGAATTTGAATGTTGGTATGACCTTTGTTACCTTTCTTTTGGTTCCAGTGGCTAGTTGTACCAGCCATGATTTTAGCATGTTTTACTTGCTGCAATTTACATTTCTCAACAGTTTGAGGGGAAACATAACTCAGATTAGAACCAGGATCAATTAAAATGGAAACTAGATGGTTGGAAATAATACCTTCCATCTCCACCACTAAAGCTTCGTGGTCATCTTGTCTATTATCCACGGTTGCATAAGTTTGTGGCATGCTCCTAGCCACATCAATGAATGTGGTAGCCTCCTAGATGTTGTAGACTCTCTGATTGACATGTTGCCTATGTGGGTAGTCCCTCAGTAGATGTTCTTCTCCACAACCCAAACATTTCAAGGGTTCTCTCTTTGTATTATCAGTCTTACCTGAGGCTGATCCAAAGGGTTTATTACCACTCTGAGATGGAAAATTCTACTGATATACACTTTTAGTAGGAAGGTTCATCTTAGAGCTTTTCCCATGATTCTTAAATCTTGAGGATTTAAACCCCTTATTCTGGAATCCCAAATTAATTTTCTTCCTCTAGTCTTTATGAGGTTCTGCCTTATTCTTGAATTGTCCATAGCAGTACCTTGCCTTCTAGATAGTGTCTTCTAAAGTCTTTTGTTCATCAAATTCAATTATGTCCTGGAAGAACTGAGGAAATCCACTAATAAATCGTTGCATCTTTATCTTTTCATCCTTTATGTAGGGCACATACCTCATAAACTCAAGAAATTTGTTGATTTATTCATCTATTGTGAGTTGTCCTAGCTTGAGTTCATAGAACTCCTTGGTCTTCCCATCAAAGTATTTTCCAGACAAATACTTCTTCTTAAAGTATTTCTCAAATTGTTTCCATGACAAGTCCTTCTCATGGATTCCTTTCACATTCCTAATGTCCTCCCACCAAATGGAGGCCTTTCCATTCAAGTTGAAAATGGTTAGCCGTGCCTTTAAGTTTTCAGAGTAGTCACAAACTCTGAAGTACTTCTTCAAGCCAAGTAGCCAAACTTCTGCTTCTTCTCCCTTTTTAATTTCTCCATCAAAAGTGGGTGGTTTGGCTTTCTTAAACTCTTCAGGGTCATGGCTCTTGGAATGTTTCCTCTTCTTTCTTCTCCTCTAGGAATGTGAACTAGTCTCACTACTAGAAAATTCCTTGGAGTTGTCAGTTTCCTCACTAGAGGATTCTTTTGTTGAATGTCTCTTGGCTCCATGTTGGGCCTTCTTTGAGGTGATCCTCCTTATGTGGCCACTTTCAGGACCATGCTTTTGTATCTCGGGTGGACTTTGGGTTTTCTTAGTATGATGTTTATCCACATTACTGGATGTTGGTCCATATTGCAACTGTCTTTGTATATATGACATGCTTTGTAGTAGGACTACATTAATTTCAGTTTGTTTTCCCTGTTCTTTTATCAGCGTTACAACTTTGTAATTCTGCCATGAGGATTCTTATAGTTTTAGCCAAATTCAGAGGGGTTTCCACCGCCCTCCTCTCATCATATTCTTTTTCTTTATTGTGGGAGATTACGCCCAACTCATGGTGTGTCACCATTCTTTGTGTTGTAGTTTTCCTGTTGTCCACTAACTATTTGAGTGATGATAAAACATTTTTTGTTAGTTAATTATCTACTAGTTTACAAACAACACATACAATTTGTAAGGTGAAGTCAACTTCATTATTTGGAACACTAGCAACACACGGTTCTGATTTTTAAAACATACAACAATAGCAGAAAGTTTTGTTCCTCTCTTCAGTAGTGGTTTAAATAAGCTTCTTATGAATGGGTTAAGATAGGGTTTTACCCCTTAAAAGTTCTCTAACTAAAATTTATGTGTCTCGTTCATGAGCCCAAGCAGGCCAAGTGTTGTTGCCCGCTATGATACCACTATGACACACACCTGACCCCTAAGTACCTTTTCAAGGGACGTGGTATAAATTTTTCGCTTAACTTAATACCCATGGCCCAATAATTACTAAAGTATTTACTTTCTCCTTTCCCTCTTAGAAGTAGTTTAACACTAACTCAATATATTACTCATATGATAATTATGAGTAATTATATTATAACACAATGAGAATAATTTCTCCATAATATACTTAAGTTGATTAACCTTAATTAAGGCGTATAATTCAATTCCTCCCCGTCATGCAACTCCATGCTGCATTTTCACATAATTTAACATATATAAATATAGTATATTTATTTATTTATTGGGAAAAGGATTAACTATATTCAACCACAAATTATCCTTTTATTAACTACATTATAATATAATTATATTTAATTAAATTATAATATGATTAATTATATCAAAGGAGCACTTAGGTTTGTCAATACCCATTAATACCTAAGCCTTCGAGCTTCGGCAAAGATTTCTCATCAGGATTTTATGAACCCAAATATTACGAACGTCGAAATTCCGAAGAGGGTTCCACGTAGGTTATATCATAATGCAATATGATATTAACTATACTACATTATGATGTAAATAAATCACATCAAACATTTATTATAATCAATCACATCAATATCACCTCGTTTAATTTAAATGTGTTTAATATTCATGCAAACTTTGGAATGCTGAGAGGAGAAGACATCTATCCACCAAAAAATTTGGATTGGGCACTAAAATTTTATCAAAAATTAATAATGTAAATTCTACAACAATAAGTGAGTGGAAATTGCAACTTATGAATGTTGAAACTTTTCACTCATAACTCATAACGAGGCATTAGTACAACCATTGGAGAACTGTTTCAGAAAGGGATGTGTCTAAGGAATCAAATTTTGAAATTAGTGCATTGTGTTCTTCATGAATTGGGATGTAGAATAACCTATATTCTAATTGATGAAATGTTTTAAGTTATGTGTAAGGTATCCCATGACACCCATCAAGCGAGCACGCTCCTTGGGTAGATTCAACGACAGACAAACGAGAAGCACAAGGAAGGAAGTGATAAGTTGGGAAAATGAATACGTTCAAGTGGGGGAAGGAGCACCTTGGGCACACGATGCTTATGTGCAGTGTCAGGGGGCACACAACTTACTTGCCTTATAATGATTGACGAAGACTTGCGTTGTGTTTGGGAAATGATGGGTCTACTTGGGAGATGTAAGCTCTCCGAAGACACCCACTGAGTGTGCATGCTCCTTGGGAAGATTTGATGATGAATGGACAAAGAGCACAAGAAAGGAAGCGATTCGTTGGGAGAATGAAGATGTTTAGGTGTGGTTAGGAGCACCTTGGGCACACGATGGTGACGTGTGACGCCAAGGGGGCACACACCTTACTTGCCTTTGAATGTTTGATAGAGACTTGGGTTGTTTTTGGGCAAGGGCGGGGTTACTTGGTAGCATGCCCAAGGAGTGGACCCATTTTCCCTTGGAAACATGGGTGTGTTGGAGAGGTTGGATGACCCCATCGACATTCCCATGAGGAGTCATAACGATTAGCACAAAGAGTGCCCAAGGATGGGACATGTCGATCCAAAAAATGAACGGTTGATGCATGCACAATACTTGGATGGGATCTCTGGGTCCACATATGGGCGTGACGATTGTTGAGTGTGGGATCATGACAAGGCGTGACGCATCGAAGAGACACGACGTTTTGCACAAGCGACTCTTGGAGTCCATATAACAACAAGAGGTACATTATCTCAAGACACATTGTGGGGACATCCCAGATGGTATCATAGTGGATTCATTGCATATTTTGGAGAAGGGTTTGGGAGAATCTCTTCACCACTACCTTGACGATAGATGGTATCAGAGAAAAATTTGAAGGTAGTTTGTTGCGAAGGAAGTTTAGTGGGAACGTTTGCAGACTTCGTGAAAATTTTGGTGCAAAGAACTTGTTCATCACAAACTTTACATTAAACATATGGCAGAGATTCAATTGGTGATGCGATGAGAAGGTTGAGTTGGGTGCACACCTTGTGCAGACCGAGATCAGAGTTGTGATGAAATGAAGAACTTGGACAGGGTGGATGATCGTAAAACTCATCACAAGGTTCATCGCAGAACTTGTCACATACTTGATCGTAGAAGCAGACTTGGTTGGATCGATTCATGATGGAAGTCAGTGCCAAGCCTATTGTGCACACCTTGGAGAAACCATGCATAGATTTTGTTGGAGAACCAAGCACTTGGGCAAGGCATTTTAACGCAAGACTGTTGCATAACTTATCACATAGTTGGTTGGGTTGATTTGTAACGAAAGTCGGTACCAGACCTATTGTGCACACCTTGGAGAGACCAAGTGTAGAGTTCGTTGGGTGAATGGATCCCTTGGGAAAGGAAGATGAATGCAGAGTTTGTTGCACGACTTGTTGCAAAGATAACCACAAGTGTAAGGTAGTTTCATTCCAAGAGATGGATGGAGTCAGCAAGGGAGTTGACCAAGGGAGTTGACCAAGAATTGTTGACAGTCAATCTAAATGGGAAGAATGCAAAACAAGTGACTTGGGTGGTGTTCGCTCACCTTTAGTATGGGAGATTGGATGAGGTAGAGTAGGCCTTGGTGACTTGCGGACAATTGTGGGATGACTCAGATATTCAGAGGGGGTCGTTGGTTGAGGTTAGCAGATTATTGGTTCAGACGTGCTTAAGGCACGAAAGTTCTTTGAGGTGACTCAATCTACTTGGAGTGCTTTGGACAGTTCCTTGGGACGTTTGAGGGAGTGTATGCATATTGGTCACACTCATCGTAGGCATTGAGTTGCATTGAGGTGACTTGATGAAAGAAGGTGAGTTGAGGGTTTGCCTTCGTTTGGAGGATTGTGCAGATAGGTAGATTGCAGCATGAAAAATTCACTTGGACTTGTGCATTTCTCTTACTTTGGGAAGCATGGTTGAGGGTGAAGCCTAACCATTCCAAAGCAGAGAGAGGAAGACACAAAAACATGGATGAGTGATGAAGTAGTGGGGAAAGGATAGTTTGAACGTGCATTTCTTGGAGAAGATTGGCTAATTGTTGTCTTGGAATACTTTATTTCGGGGTGACTTCATAGTGTAGCAAGGTGAGGGGTGATCTTTACTTGGTTTGATATCGTTGCATGAATGCATCGAGTTGCGAAAGGAAGTGACCAATTTGTGCATGAGGGTGTGCAATCTCAAACCAAGGAGAATGATAGTTGAATTGGCCATTCGACTAGCTCATGACTTGGACGAGAGCAACAACATGACAAGGGGGTCATGAGTAAAAACGCACCAGTGGGCTTGAAGTGCAACACTTGGAAATTGTGGAGGATCTCCATGACGAATATTAGATGATACCAGAAATGATGAGGCAAGGATGGACACTTGCCTTAGTCATTGGAGTTGGACATGGTGACGAAGTTGTGGCAGAAAAGATCAAGTTTAGGCACGAGGAAGTGCATTCTCATGAGTTGGGAACGACGATTGGACTAGATACCCAATCTTTCTAAGGAATTGGGGATGTCAGTGTGTGAAGACATGGCATAATTGGTTGAAGTATGGGTGCAGTAGCAAGATCACAAGAGTTCAACACTTAGGTGAAATTTTGAACTGAAGTGTGCAAAAATCGTTGAGTAGTGACGAGATACAGAGATGGGGTAAAGACACCATGGAAATCAACAGATGTTGTTGGGGATGGAAACAACTTGGAGTGGGGGAGGATTTAAGGTCTCCCACGACACCCACTAAGCATGTGTGTTCCTTGGGCAGATTCGACAATGGAAAAATGAGAAGCACAAGGAAGGAAGTGATCAGTTGGGCAAACAAAGACGTTTGAGTGTGGGTGGGAGCACCTCGGGCGCATGATGGTGACATGTGACGCCAAGGGGGCACACACTTTACTTGCCTTAGAACGATTGAAAAAGACTTGGATTCATTTTGGACAAGGGTGGGGAAACTTGGGAGCATTCCCAAGGAGTGGACATGTCTACCCTCGACAATATGGGTGTGTTGGAGAGGTTGGACGACCCCATCGACACTCCCACGAGGAGTTGTGATGATCAACATGAAGAGTGCACAAGACAAGGGGTGTGTGCCCAAGGATGGGGCACACTGATCCAAGAAACAAATGATTGACGCGTGAACAATGCTTGGATGGGTGCCCTGGGTCCATAGATGGGCGCGATGATCGATCGAGTGTGGGATTGCGAAGGGGCACAATGCACCGAAGAGGCACAATGTTTTTCACAAGTGACTCTAGGAGTTCATATAAGAGCAAGAGGTGCATGATCACAAGCTACGTTGTGGGGACGTGAAAGATGGTATCAAAGTGGATTTGTTGCAAATTTTGGAGAAGGGTTTGGGAGTAGCTCTTCACCACTATCTCGACGACATATGGTATTAGAGATTATTCATTGCAGATTTTGGAGAAGGGTTTCAGAGAAACTCTTCACCACTATCTTGATGATATATGGTATCATAACAAACTTTGAAGGTAGTTCAATGGGAACGTTTGTAATCTTGGTGAACAGTTCAGTGCAACGAACTTGTTCATCACAAACTTTGCATCAAACTTATGGCATAGGTTCGGTTGACGATGTGATGAGAAGGTTGAGCTAGGCGCACACCTTGTCTAGACTGAGAGAAAAGTTGTAGTAAAACAAAGCACTTGGATAGGGTGGGTAATCATAGAACTCATCACAAAGTTCATCGCAGAACTTGTCGCAGACTTGATCACAAAAGCATACTTGGTTGGATTGATTCATGATGAAAGTCGGTGACAGAACTGTTGTGCACACCTTGGAGAGACCAGGCACAAAGTTCATTGGAGAACTGGGCACTTGGGAAAGGTAGTTGAACGTAGGACTGTTGCATGACTTGTCGCGGAGTTGGTTGGGTTGATTCATGACAGAAGTCAGTGTCGGACCTGCTGTGCACACCTCAGAGATACCAAGCGTAGAGTTTGTTGGGTGAATGGAGCACTTGGGCAAGGAAGATGAACACAAAGTCTATTGCACGACTTGTTGCATAGATAACCGCAAAAGTGATCAACAAAGAGAAATGGAGAGGGTGATTGTAGAAGTGATTGCGAAGAGGAGTAGTTTGGGTTGCAACAAGGTGAAGCACTTCGGTTCGTTAAATGACCTAGAGTGACCTTGAGAAGCTTCGCAACATGCAGTTGGTTGGGACCGTTTCCATAATGATGTCTTTTTGTTGTGCATCAACAATAATTGAGTTGAGATAGGTTGTTGGGATCACATCCTTTGGATGAGGTATCTCTTTACATAGTTACGACATTTGGTTAGCAACAATATGAATTGACAGTCAGGCGATGGGTGCATGGTGCCTGGAAGTGGAAGCAGTCAAGGTGCGAATATGGAAAAGCATTGGAGACGTGTTCGGACGGTTGCATGTGAAGTTTGGGACTTAGATGAATTTCATAAGTGGATGGATGGAATCATCCTTATATCACAGTGGATAGTGGTTGAGGTGAGTTCATGTAGAGAGTGAGTTGCTCGGGCAAGCAAAGGTCCAAGATAACAAACTTAGAACATGGTTGCAGCGAAGGATGTCGTTGAGAAAGGTATGGTTGGATTGAGTTTTTTCATTTCATAAGTGTTGCAGTGATTTCTTTGAAGGGAATATGGATGACTTGGTGGTTCAAGTGCATTTTGTTTCCGCAATGATAACTAATAGACTTGAGGGTGACTCAAGTGGTGCAGATTCAAAGAAGTTTTGCAACGGTTTGGGATGCCTTGGTTGGGAAAACATGCGGAGAACCTAGGATGACCTTCTTGGATAAATCCTGTGGTAGGCTTAGGCATATTTGGTTGTGGTCATGAAGGTGGATTGGGGAAGTTGCCTAAATCTTTGATGAGGTGCATTGGATAGGTCACTATAGAAGTGGGAAATGAAGTCTTTTCGTGTTGACTTGAGAGATTGGGTGAGGCACCCTGGTGCTTGGTGCCTTAGCCAAATTTGTTGAGTCGGGTAGTGACTTGATGAATCACGATGACAGTGCCAAAGTTTGAACACTTGCAACATGTGCAAGGCATTTTTGTTCCAAGAGACAGATGGAGTCAACAAGGGAGTCGACCAAGAATTGTTGTCAATCAATCTAAATGGGTGGAATGCAGACCAAGCGACTTGGGTGTTGTTCACTCACCTTTGGTATGGGACATTGGATGAGGCAGAGCATGCCTTGGTGAATTGTGAACGATTGTGTAATGACTCAAAGATTCAACTAGGGTCGTTGGTTGAGGTTGGTAGAGTATTGGTTTGGATGTGCTTAAGGCACAAAAGTTCTTTGAGGTGACTCATTCTACTTGGAGTGCTTTGGAAAATTCCTTGGAACTTTTGAGGAGTGTAGGAATATTGGACACACTCATCATGGGTGTTGAGTTGCGTTGAACTGACTTGAAGAAAGGAGGCGAGTTGAGGGCTTGCCTTCGTTTGGAGTATTGTGCGAACAAGTAGATTACAACATGAAGAGTTCACTTGGACTTATACGTTTCTCTTGCTTTGGGAAACATGGTTGAGGGTAAAGCCTAACCATTCCAAATCATAGAGAGGAAGACATAGTAGCATAGCTGAGTGACGAAGTAGTGGGGCAAGGGTAGTATGAATGTGCATTTCCTGGAGCATATTGGATGAGGAGGATAGTGGAGTCAAGTTGTCATGAAAGACTTTGTTTTGGGGTGACTTCATAATGCAGCAAGGTGAGAGGTGATCTTTCCTTGGTTACGAAAGGAAGTGACTAGTTTGTGCATGAGGGTGTACAATCTCAGACCAAGGAGTGTGACGGTTGAATTGGCCATTTGACTAGCTCATGACTTGGGCAAGAGCAACAATATGACAAGGGGGTCAAGAGTAAAGACGCACTAATAGGTTTGAATTGCAACACTTGGACATTGTGGAGGATCTTCGTGATGAAGATCAGATGATGGCAACAACGATGAGGCAAGGATGGACACTTGACTTAGTCTTTGGAGTTGGACAGGGTGATTGAGTTGTGACAGAAAATATTAAGTTTGGGCATGAGGAAGTGCATTCTCATGAGTTGGGTGCAATGATTAGACTAGCTACCTAATCAGTCCAAGGCATGGGTGATGTCAGTGTGTGGAGACATGGCAGAATTGGTTGAAGTATGGGTGCAACAACAAGATCACAAGAGTTCAACACTTAGGCGAAATTTTGAAGTGAAGTGTGCAACAATCGTTGAGCAATGACGAGATTTGGAGATGGGGCAGAGTCGCCATGGAAATCGACAGATGTTGTTGGGGATGAAAATAACTTGGAGTGGGGGAGGATGTAAAGTATCCCAAGACACCCACCGAGTGTGCACGTTCCATGGGCAGATTTAACGACTGAAAGACAAGGAGCACAAGGAAGGAAGCGATCGGTTGGGCGAACGAAGATGTTCGGGTGTGGGAAGGAACGCCTTGGGCGCACGATGGTGATGTGTGGCGCCAAGGGGGCAAACACCTTGCTTGCCTTTTAATTTTTTAATGGTGATCTTTTTAATATTTTTTTAATTTTTTAAGAAATTTTTTATTTTTATTTATTTTTAAATGTTTTTGATATAAATTTTAATTTTTCAGTTGTAATTTTAATTTTTTAGTTGTAATTTTAAGTTTTATTTATTTATTTATTTTATTTTTTTGTATTAAATTATTTTCTATTTTAGGTTTATTAATTTGTTTATTTTATATATATTTCTAACTTTTTTTGTGTGTTTTTAAAATATTTTTAAAGGTTTTTGTTTCGCTATAAATTTGTTTTTTTAATGTTTTCTCATTTTTCTCTTAATTTTAATATATATTTTTAATTTTTAGTTTTTTTTTCCCTTTGGTTTTTAAAATTTTTCTTTAATCTTTTTTTTTTTTTTTTTTAA
>SNQJ01S0003729.1:43858-79717 GCA_010110895.2 Picea sitchensis | reverse complement strand
GACGCAATGGTGTTGGTTTCGTCGGATTCTGAGCACTTTCATTTTTGAGCATTTTTCATGCCCTGACAGGCTTCTGAATCCGATTTCGAATCACTGAGAAACACTTGTTCATTTGTGCAAAGATATGGGAAGAAAAAAAAATCACTGATGAAGATACCAAACTTGCGAAATTAGCTATTACGCTAAGAGACCACGCACTAGACTGGTACATGAGTCTTGACGCAAACAGTGCATCGGGGACGACAAGGACACTGACAGACATTAAGAAGTTACTGATAAATGAGTTCCAGAAGCCGAGCTCAAAGGATCAATACATGAATGAGATGATAGAAATCCGATAGAAACCAGGGGAATCTGTATGGGATATCGACTAGAGATTCAAGTGACTGAAGGGGAAATTGAAATACCTCATAACCGATATGCAACATTGACACTTGTTTGTTAATTCACTGCTCCCACACTTAAAATACCCATTGAGACAACAAAATTTTCAGATGTAGGCAGAGGCTCTACAGGCAGCTCTACAACTGGAAGAAAACCAGTACCAGCAGATAGATCTATCTATTGAAGAACTAAAGGAGGATTTGAATAACTTAACACTACAACTCAACCAGAATAAGAATAAGGATAAACGAGAAGCCATTTGGTGTACTACATGCAGGTCGAAAGGACACCACAAGAACAAATTCCCAATATTTGTGCATTATATAGCATCAGGAATGACAAACTTGTTACGAGCAGGAGGACCATGGTGTGAAGTATCCAAGAAACCAGGTCACGACCCATATCACTGCCCGATGATGCAAAAATACCAAACAATCCCAAAGAGTTCATATTGCACCTTTTGCAAGTCAGTGGGCCACGACGACAAAGATTGTAGAACTATGGAGTTGATGCGAGAAAGGACATCAGATGCATATAGAGTACAAGCCAAAATGACGACTGGGCAAGCCGCACCACAGTTTAATCAGGTTCCAACTCCATACAACACTGCGCAACAAAAATATAATACTGCGCATAAACCATATAATAACGTGCAGCCACAGTACAACACGACACAACGTCAGTACAATATCGCGCAATATAATCAGGCGCCTCAATATAACGCGCCGAGAGGAGATCAAGTAGGCTACAGAGGTGGAGGACGAGCGAGAGGAGGTTTTGGACGAGGTAGAGGACCAATGGTATGTCACAATTGTAAACAACCAGGACATTATGCAAGAGAATGTCTGCTTCCACCAACAACTTGTATGTATTGTCGTGCATTGGACCATGATACAGAGGAAAGTCCGAAACTACAAGTAAAAATTCAGGAAAAGAGAAACTAGACCAACCAGAATGTTCAGTGGATCTCAACCGAAGCAAGGGATGAAGGATGAAATATCAATATAGTTACTCGCGGAGGAGATAAAATAGGAAACGATGCAGTCCGACAAGAGCCAACACAAAATCAATGGGTGAAAAAGAATGCTGAACCAAGGAAGCAGTTCAACGCACAAAAGGAGAAGGATATATTTAAGCAAGCACGACAAGAATTCCAGAAGGAAGACATTGCGACGACTTCAACTGCGCAAGAAGGAAAGGAAGCACCAGAATATGAAATGCCTCTGTTATTGGATCATACCAACGAAATACATTCCATGGGACAAGTAAGTACAATCAAAGACATTTTGCAATCATGTGTAAAAGTATTTAATGATCCATCATCTGTGAAAATATTGCAAAACATACTAGAAAAATGTAGTATGGATACAGAAGGAAAACTAGAACCAAAAACAGTCAATCACCTGCATACTAGGAGAAGAACAAGTAGGGAGTTCAAACTGAATGCAAACATTGGAGACTTCAACATGGGAGACATCATACTAGATTTGGGATCCGAGGTCAATGTATTACCAAAGAAGACATGGCAATGCATGGGAGATCCCACATTAGGATATTCACCAGTTCAACTAAAACTAGCAAACCAACACAAAGTCTTACCAATCGGTAAACTGAAAGGAGTAATAGTAGACCTGGATGTGGTACATACTAAAGCAGATTTTGAAGTCATTGAAATAGTGGACGACACAACACCATACCCAACGTTGCTTGGTTTGGACTAGGCGTTTGACAACTAGGCCATAATCAACTTGAAGACTAGAAATATGACATTTGAGTCAGGAGAATATAAGGTCATCACGCCATTAGATCCATCGGAAGGGGAGAGGTTTGTAGAACCTACTTGTTTGGACTTAGAGGAAATCAACGAATTGTATAGAACAATTGTGGGCGATGAGGATTATGTAAACCCAACTACAAACGAAATACTCAGTTGGCGGAGCATTACTTCATGGGAAACAGACTCAAACACCGGTTTAAAGAAGTGGCAACAAAGGCTACACGAAGTGTCCACGAGAAGATGTACAAGAATAGATCGCACAGTAAGATGGGTAGGCACAAAAATAAGGGAACCACCCATTTTCCACGCAATAAACGATTTGGAAACATTTTTGGCACAGTACGAAGATGAAGTTTCATAGAACCAAAGACTGTTAGCATTGGATATAACACTCAAGGCCACACCGACAAGATGGTGGGGCACACACAAAGAAACAATCACATATTGGTACCAATGTAAGTGGTTACTATGCATAAGGTTTGGCGCAGAACAAAAAAACAACAAGCAGCAGAAGTATGATGGACAAGGGGCACCAGTGAGACACTTGGAGCAGTGCAGAACGTTGTGGAAAATGACATCCCCAGAGGAACGACCTCATCATTTTATACACACCCTTGAGGGCATACCAATGAACTGGTATACAGACCAGGAATTGTGTAAAGGAACTACGACCTGGATGACATTGCAACAGAATTTTACAGTCACTTTCTCATTTGAGCATGAGAACCCCAACATAGACGTCGCTCTTAAATAGATAAGAGGAGTGATATTCATCAAAGAACCAGAAGTAGAACTTATCACAGAAGAACAACAATGGAACAAATAGATAGTTAAGGAATTGTTGTCATGTTACCATGTGCAAGAGGAAGCACCAGATGAAGACGATCCATGCGATATTCAGATAGAAGAAGAAGAGGGATAAAGAGAAGTAGAAGGACCACCTATAGAATCAAAAGTTATTGCCGCACTGATCAAGGTAAAGAAAGTCAACATTGGGACAACGAAGAATCCCAAGATGGATAGCATTGGAGATTACTGGGATGAAAAAATGGTAGAATGCATAACAAAGTTATTGCGCGAATACAACGACTTGTTTCCCACAACATTTATAGAGATGAAGGGTATAACATGAGAGCTAGGAGAAATGAAGATACCACTCAGACTTAAAGCAAGATCGATCAGACATCGACCATATAGATTGAATCCGATATATAAGCAGAAAGTCAAAGCCGATATCGATAGGATGCTCGAAGCCGGAATCATAGAACCGTTCGAAGAATCAGAATGGATAAGCCCGATGGTAGTTCAGGACAAGAAACAAGGAGGGATCAGGATATGTGTCGAATTGAGGAAGTTGAATGACGCATTCCTACATGACCCATTCCCTACACCATTCACAGATGAAGTGTTAGAGAATGTAGGACATGAAGATTACTCATTTACTGATGGATTCTCAAGCTACCATCAAATCAAGATAACACAGGAAGACCGATACAAGACCACATTTGCGACATAATGGGGATCCTACCAATACACAGTCATGCCATTTGGACTGAAGAATGCACCAACAATCTTTTCCAAAGTAGTCATTGTCGCGTTTAAGGAATTCATCCACTAGTTTCTCAAAGTATACCTGGATGACTGGATAGTCTATAGTTTGTTGAAAGAACATGTAGAAGTCTTACGACTGATGTTAGAAAGATGTAGACAGTGCCAGATATCACTGAACATAAAGAAATGCATATTCGAAACACCGTTTGGGATACTCTTGGGCCATATAGTATGAAAACAAGGTTTACTCATAGATCCTACAAAGATCACAATAATTGTTAACTTAATAGCACCAAAAACAGTCCGTCAGCTAAGAGCGACATTGGGACACATAGGATACTACAATTTTTTTTATCAAAGGGTATGCGCAGATTAATGCACAAATGGAAAATTTGTTAAGAAAGGATACAAAGTTTCAGTGGAACGACGAGTGCCAACACGGTCTGGATACCATCAAGGAAAAAATGGTCACCGCGCCGATACTAGGAGAAGACATTCCACGTGCACGTAGATGCATCATCCATAACACTTGGAGCTATCTTGGCATGGCCAGGAGAGGGGTATTTGGATCACCCCATAGCCTTTGCGAGCAGAAAGGTATCAAAATCAAAACAAAACTACAACAGTACAGAGCGAGAAGGCCTAGCTATGGTCTACGCACTACAGAAATTTAGACATTACTTATTGGGGAAACACTTTAAGATGTTCACTTATCACTCAACCCTGAAATACCTAGTCAACAAGCTAGTGCTGGGGGGGGAGAATCTGTCGATGGTTACTACTATTTCAAGAATTTGATTTGAAGTAATCGTCAAGCCAAGAAAACTTAATGCATGACCTGACCACCTGTCAAGGGTCACGAACGGGGAAGGACCTACGAATTTAGAAGACAACTTTATGGATGCGCAGCTATTTTCAGTCCATATCACTGATGATTACTTTGCAGATATTATTTAGTACTTGGGCATAGGTACCGTGCCGCAAGAATATAACACCGCGCAGAGGAAAAACCTCGTAGTCCGCATTGCTGACTATCAACTGATTGCAGGACACTTATACAAAATGGGCATAGATAGCATCTTGCAAAGGTATATGAAAGACCAAGAGTCTTAGCAGAATCCCATGAGGGAATAGCAGGAGGGACTTATGTAGGCAAAGCTACTGCACAGAAGGTATTGCATGCAGGACTATGGTGGCCGACCATAAACTGAGATTTGAAGGAGTACTGCCAGAAATGCGATGTCTGTCAAAGGGTAGGTAAACCCAACAGAAGGGACGAGATGCCATTACGACCACAAGTTACATTGTAGGCATTTGATAAGTGGGCAATAGACTTTGTGGGACCAATCAACCCACCAACAAAAATAACATGAGCTAGGTATATTATCACCGTGATGAAGTACCTAACAAGATGGGAGGAAGCCACACCAGTGAAAGGTTGCAATGTAGAAATAACAACACACTTTTTCTTTGAACAAGTAATCACTAGATTTGGATTCCAAGAGTTTTGATGAGAGACCAAGGTATGCACTTTATAAACAACACCATCAACACTATGACTGAAGAGTTTGAAGTCCATCATCAAAAGAACACACCATATCACCCATAAGAAAATGGCACAGTGGAAGCATTCAACAAAATCTTGGAGAATGCACTGACAAAGATCTGTAACATCAAGAGGGACGAATGGGACCTCAAAGTACAAGCATTATTATGGGCCTACAGGATTACGTGCAAAAATTTGACAGGGCACACACCATTTAAACTGTTCTATGGCCAAGAAGCAATAGTGCCATTAGAATTTCTAGTACCAAGTTTGCGCGTAGCGACAATTACACAGATGACAGAACGAGGCACAATACAACAGTGAATAAATCAATTAATGACCATGGAGGAAGATCAGATCCTAGAAGGATTCCACCAACAAGTTCAGAAAGTAAGGGACAAAGCTTGGCATGATAGACACATCAAGAATAAAACTTTCAAGGAAGGCGATCTAGTACTGATGTATGACAACAAATAGTTTTAGCACCTAGGAAAGCTCAGGATGCATTGGTTAGGACCATACGAAGTACAATATGTCACAAATGGAGGAGTTGTATAGTTGAAAGACTTATCAGGCGTAGAACTTAGAGGGATGATCAACGGGATCCGACTGAAGCTATACAAGGACAGTCGACCACCCACCGCGCAGTAAAAAAAAACAAAAAAAAAACAAATGTTAAACAGTACCAATAGAGGCAAAGTGCGTCGAAAGAGCACACACACTTAGGAATACAAACTCGACGAGGAGAAGGACAACGACCACATACAAAGGAAAACAAGCGGGAAATGGAAAGACGAAAAAAGAAGTACGAAAAGACAGATTTAGGCGGAATTAAAGGACGAAAAGGACCGATGGGATGCCACATTAATCACGCCAACTGGAGACGACAAGGAAAAGTAATGGAAAGTACAAAAGAATTGGAGGTGCATTGAACCCACAATTAAGAAAGAGTCCTCAACAATCTTCATGGGATACCCATACAACACACGGACGCGAGAACAAAGAGTCCATTTGCGAAAGGAGAGCAAACATAGAGAGATAGAGGTTAAGGAGTACACATATGAGCTCACAGAGGTCAAATATACCATCCAAACTCAACAAATGTTCGAGAGTCACCTCCATGGCACCACCAAAGCAAGAAAAATCAAACCATAGTGCTAGACCAACCAGAGTTAAAACTAGGTCACGGGTACAGTTGGAAGAAAGTGAACAACAACCATTGGAGATCGTCAATGTCGACGAAATCCCATCTCCAGGCACAACACCAGTGAACCCCACACTTGTAGTGGAAGAAACCCAACAAACAACACCAGAGGGCACAAATATAGATAGACTGACAGAGGTACAGGAGCAGAAGAACCAGAATGCAGAAACCCCGAAGGAGGTGCATCCAAAGAACATTGAAGCAACTCTGAAATTCAATGGAACGACGAAAAACCAGGAAGCAACAATCGAGCCAGACGAGTCGAAAACCACCGTGTCAGATCACCCACTGGAAGGAACAGTAGAGGAGGTCACAGTTTGGCCAAAAGGGTATTTTGAAGCATAAACAACAACTGCTGAGAAGCCACCACCATCGAAGAAAGACAAGCAACATGTACCTAGGTCACCTCGCAAGCAACCAATCGCAACAATCATTCTACCGCTGTTGGGTCATATTGATAAGCTAAAATACTCAGACCACGATGTAGAAGACAGAGAGAAGTTTTCAGAATTTGCAAAGAGAGTGTACATGGAGACGGTGGGCACAAATTCGGTTGGGGAACCGATTGATCAGCCACTCCATTGGGCAACAAGATTGGAGAAAACAATAAATTTAGGTCTGTTGGACCTATCACAATTTGGCCGAGGTCAGTACACAGGTGCGTGCGTCAAACAACTGTTAGCAGTTACACATGGCGGGGACATATGGTTGGACAAGATCGTCTCAATAGACATAGAGATTATTGTGAGCATATCAAGGTTGTCATCCCGGGGCATGGATCCAGTGCAGTTTCTGGATGAAAAAGCCAGGGAGAAAGCGTTAGTGGAAGAGATGAATAAAAAGTATGGCACTAGCAGGGGGACACGAGGAATTATTCTCAAGAGGATCAATGATGTCACCACACAAATGGGCGCAAAAATATTAGCCTGTAAGATGCTGAGAAAATGCCACAGAGAGGAAGTTCCAGTTGGGGTTTTCACAATTGCAGGCCAATGCGTTGAGGGAACCACAGTGAGTTGGGCACCCTATCTCTTGAACTTATTTCTAGATGACTGCAAGGATGCGTAGGATCTAGGAACAAAGTTTCACTATTCATGGCTAATCATGTTAATATCCTTTATGGGATGGAGAGAAACAAGGTATGTAACTTTTTGTACCAGACCCAAACCAAACTAGGGAGTGAGATATCTATTGCTGAAAGCCACATCGGATGCTAAGCACAAAAGGATGAACGGGTCCATATTTGAAGAATACCTACGCGACCTGCAGAAAGCCATCTCCAACATGTGGAGGATCACACCACAGGCTGTCCCATGGTATCGGGACATCGCCAACTTCAAGGCCACACACCACACAATGTGGATACATGTGCGGAAGGATCCCAATAAACAATGGCTAAAAATGCGCTATTGTATCACAAAGGGTGACATTGACATGGTCATCAACGAATGGGACGATGAGTGGAATATCCCAGTACTCACCCAAGATTTTCCGAAAAGAACAACAGAAGAAGAGTCGGGGTAGGGAGAAACAAATCCCCATGAAATCCAAGTGCCCAAGAAATGAAGGATGAGCTAGACAAAAACAACACAGACAAATGAAGGCACAACAAAGACGGGGACCCAGAAGGGGAAAAAGGAGAATACACAGCCGACCAAAGAACAACAAAAATAGGATGAGGCAGTGAAAGGGACCACACCAAGTCCTAAACCAAAAGAACCAGGTGGGAATAAGAGGCCAACCCTGTAGACATGAGGCGTGTGCAAGAAAACAAAGGCCCAAAGAACATCACCAGAATATATGATCACAGACGACGATGGAGAAATGATAGCCCAAATGGTCCAGGTTGTCTAGCTAAGAATTTTGAAAGTGTTGCGCACCACAGGGACATGATTCAAGAGGAGCTAGTAGACATGCGATAGTTCCTCAAGCAAATCAAGGAAGTACACACATCAGGCATCAACAGGGGAACAGAGCCATCAACACCACAGACAGAGGAAAGACTGGAAGAAGAAGAACGAGATCCAATCCATACAATATTGTAGCCAAACACAACATTCCACATCACACCTAGTATGTTGTGTATGGACAAGATCATGGGGAAGACACCCCTAAAAGACTTAGCTCAAAGCCAACTGGTGTTGACATGGATGCCATCCATGGCACTACACAAGTTGCAGGTTAGCGTAAACCACGAGGTACAAACTCACACACGTAAAAACTTAGTCAAATTGCAGTAGGCAACATAGAAGTGGGATGCACTGGAAATAGTCTACGAGCAGGCTAAGTTCGAGACCCAAGAGGAAAAGGAGCACAGGAAAGGATTGGAGCAGAAAGTGGCAGTAACTTACAGGAAGATTCCAAAGGCCGTGCAGGGGGAGAAAATCATAGCAGTAGAACATATTGATCAGATTGTGCAGGAAATTGATCAATGCCAGAAGGAGATCGAGAATCTCCGAGCACATCTCACACCCACTACTCCACCAGCAGTAAAGGAGCAAAGGAAGCACGAAGCAGTAGCACAGCTACAAGATATAGAACAATAGGCTAGCACAATAGCTGACTTGTTTGATCAAGCAACACAACTTTGGACAAAGTTAGAGGAGGATCAACAGGTCCAAAGGTGGGACAAGGAAGACGAAAGGATCAACATAGTGATCGAAGATCTCAAGAAGAGGTAGAAGGAAATGGATATCACAGATTGCGTCAAAGGGGTGCATGACATGAAGAAACTGCATGCAGAACTGACCACTGCGCAAACACATAAATAAGAGCGACATGCTCAAATGGAACCGCTGCAAGAGTGGGTAGCAGAAGTCATGGCACATGCAGAAGAAACCAAGACACAGATAGCACAGACTCAGGAAGAATGCGCAGAATTGGTCAGTGACGAAATTGCAGTCCAGATAGTGGACACACTCAAGGAGAATACTGTGTAGGCACAGACATAGGAAACAGAACTCAAGGAAAAGTTCCAGGCGATCACCAAGGAGATCGAGGAAGCACTCAAAGGTTACGTGGCTCGGGATGAGCCACATGTCAGTGTTGGGGGCTTGTTGGAGGCAAGACGAAGCGGAAAAGTAAGGCATTTTTGGGAAATAAAGTGTTCATAAGGAAAGAGACAGTTGGAAGGAAGCACATCACGCACGCATGCAAGAAAGTGTGCACAAGGAAAGCGACAATTGGAAGGAAGCACAACACGCGCGCATGCAAGGAAGATCTAACGAAGATAGGGTTAGGGTTTTGGTAATTTATTGTAAACAATTGAAGAGCCAGAAATGTATAAATCTAGATACTTAGGTATCATAAGGGGTTCAGATATATACTTAGGTATCGTTGGGTTTTTGGTTATCAAAAATACTAGTCGTTGTTATAGCAAGAAGTATTGTAGTGAGCTGATATGTGATATTTTGCTGTATGACCTATTTTTTGTACGTTGTTGAGCTAGAGAGGACTGAGGAGGGTAGATATTGAGGGTTAGATCGTAGGCCGAGGATCCTGGTGCGATCTAGTCTGCCTCTAATAGATATTGGGAATAATTGTAAGTGTGTGATGCCGTAGTAACAGAGCGACTATAATAAAAGAGCTGAGAGCCAAATATTTGTGGATGTATCCCAGGAGGGGGTGAACAACGGTAACATCTGCGTTATGTGATGAATGCATACATATCTTTATTGTCTTTAGTTGTTATTTCTATTCTTAACGAATGAGTTGTTATATTTCCTGCTTAGTCGTTAATAACAATACATAACATTTACTAGTTATAATAATGGTTCAATTTACAGTTCCCATATCTCGCACTCAATCCTAGGCTGTAAACACATGAGTCTTACAACCACCCATTAAAGCTATCTCGGGTGAGACTGTGCAGCGCATTCTGTGTGTTGTGTTGCCTTCTGGTTTACTAGGAGGGCCGATATTTTTAGAGGCTTTGTTGGAAACCCGAACAGACATGAACCATGGGTCACTTATTACGAACTCAGACATAATAGAAGAAAAGTAACCAACATGGATCAACTTAAGAAAGCCAAGAACCTTGATGAGGAAATAATATTATGGAGGCAGTTCAAGGGATATTTCCAAGAGAAATATTTTTCTGAGCATTACTATGAAAGAAAGATGAAAGAATTCTTTGAAATCAAGTTGGGAACCATGACAATGGATGAATATGAGAAGCGGTTCTTTGAATTGTTGAAGTATGTTGACTTCATCAAGGATGAGAAAGTCAAAATCCAAAGGTTTCTAAGTGGGTTACCCTCTTTCTATAGTGATAAGATTCAATATGATAACCCAATAACCTTAGAGGAAACCATAAGGAGAGAAAGGCATATGTATGAGCAGAGCAAAGGAAGACTAGTTTTCCAAAAAGCTTGGAATGACAAGATGAAGGATAAGAAGGATCAAAGGAAGAAAGGTTTTAAGCCACCATTTTTCAGGAATAATTCCCAAGAAAATCAGCAAGGTCAAGTCACCCAAAATGAACACAAGACTGCAAATTCATTTGGAAAATGGACAAGGCAACAGTCGAGACAATGTTGGGGATGTGGGGGAAATAATCTATATAGGGATTGCCCTCACAAAGGAGAAAGAATGAGGACTATCAAAAATATTTAGGAGGATGAAACAATGGAAGACATGGGCAGGAGCATGCCAAGGATTTATGCATCTTTGAACAACAAGTAGACAGAGTATCAATCCCCCATGATTGAAGTGGAAGGTAAGATCAATAATGATCCCATAACAAGTTTAATTGATTCTGGAACTAGCCATAGTTACCTAAATGCTAACATTGTTGAAAGATTTTACTTGCAAAGAAGTAAGCATAGGAAATATTGGTTAGTTAAGTTAGTTACGGGGGCTAGAGGAAAATCAATGAGTTGGTCAAAGATTATCTGATAGACATGAATAAACTCAATACAAAGGTGGATGTAAACATCATACCATTGGGTTCATATGACTGTCTAATTGGCATGGATTGGTTGGAAAAACATCGTGTTGTCCTAGATTGTTAAAACGAGACAATCACATGTCTTGATGAGGAAGGGAAGCAAGGCAAGATTCAAGGCATTGCAAGAGTTGTAGCTATTAGAGAGATTTCAACTATGTAGTTGAAGAAGACCTTCAGAAAGGGTTGTCAGATGTTTGCAACCCATATGGAGGATGCATCCAAAGACAAAGTGGCAAGCATTGAAGACCATCCAGTTTTGAGGGATTTTGAAGATGTTTTTAGATAAATTATGGGACTACCACCAAAAAGAGACATTGATTTCTCTATTGATTTAGTGATAGGAGCTGACCTAGTGTCTAAGACACCTTACAGAATGGGCACACCAAAACTAAAAGAGTTGCAAATGCAGCTTGAAGAACTTTTGAAGAAAGGGTATACACGCCCAAGTTTGTCACCTTGGGGAGCCCCAGTTATTGTTGAAGAAGAGGGATGGAAACTTAAGGCTGTGTATTGATTTTAGGAAGCTTAACAAGGTTACCATAAAGAATAAGTATCCTTTGCCAAGAATTGATGATTTTTTTGACCAATTGAAAGGTGCAATAATATTTTTGAAGATTGACTTGAGATCAAGCTATCATCAAGTAAGGATAAATGAATAAGACATCAACAAGACAACATTCAAAACAATATATAGGAATTATTAATTCACAGTAGTGCCATTTGGGCTATCAAATGCCCCATCAAGTTTTATGTTCCTGATGAATGGAGTGTTCATGAAGTATCTAGACAATTTTGTGATTGTGTTCTTATATGATATCCTCGTCTATTCTAAATCAAAAGAAGAACATGAGAAACATTTAAGAATGGCGTTGCAAGTTTTAAGGGAGCATAAATTGTATGCTAATCTAAGTAAGTGCATCTTTTACCAAAAGAAGATTCACTACTTGGGGTATATAATTTCAGCAGCAAGGATAAAAGTTGATCCTGAGAAGATAGATGCTATTAGATGATGTCCAACGCCAACGAATGTGGCAGAGGTTAGATCATTCATGGGTCTTTATAGTTATTATTGAAGATTCATAAAAGTGTTCTAAAGAATTGCAAGTCCAATCACTTCGTTGCAAAATAACGAAGTGAAATTTGAATGGACTTCCAAGTGTGAAGAAAGTTTTCAACACTTGAAGGAAATATTGACAAGTGCACCAATACTAAAGATTGTAGACCCAAATGAGGATTTTTTTTTGTGCACCGATGCATGCAAGGAAGGACTCGATGGAGTTCTCAGTCAAAGGGACCATGTGGTATTCTATGAGTCCAAAAAATTGAAAGAGCATGAGAGTAATTATGCTACACATGACTTGGAGTTAGCAACTATTGTACATGCATTAAAAATGTGGAGGAATTATTGCTCATTTTTCATAAAGTAGGTTAAGCATGAAGTTTATTTCATTTTAGCATTTCAATTAACCATAAACAATGTTGCAGCAACCAAGATCACAAGAAGAAACACCATGCACAAGAACACAAGAAGTATCATGGGAAACCCTTCTCAACAAGGGAAGAAAAACCAACCAAATCCTTTGCTATAATCTTCAAGAGAAAGACCTTCACCACCAAGAAAGACCTAGCACACAAGAGGGTGCTTAAGCCCTAGAAGACTAGCGCCCAAGAGAGGTGCACACCTTTTCCCAGTAGATGTATTTGCTGTAATTTCCAAACACACAAGAAAGATATGATTCTACAATGGAGAATCATCCCTTACTTATATTAGACTTGACCAATCAACAAAGGAATCTATTGGCTCAACAAGGTCGACCTCTCTAAGTCACTTTATAATATAATATAATTATAATTAATATTAATTATCTTTTGCATTAAGGTGGGGCCGACCTGTAACAATTAGGGTTACATGCAGGTCTGAATCTTGAACAACATATAACAAAGGACATGATACACCCACTAGTGCTCATCCACTTGAGATACATCCATAGGGATGTCATAGCTCTGATTCACTGCATTACACAGAAGAACTAGGTCTTCACACGTTCACCTGTGCTCGTCCACATGCACGTCCACTCTACAGATCTACTTTCCCACTACCACTGACATGAGAATCATTTGGAGTCTTCTTGTCAACTCTGTTGCTCATAGGAGGCTAATACATCATCTTCATTTCTATTCTCATGAGGATGCACCCAACACTTTGGGATTTCACACGTTCACCTTGTGCTCAGCCACAGGCATGTCCTAACTCACCATATCGCTTTTCCACTAGATAATCATCTGGAGTTCTTCTCAACTCTCTGAATGGAGGAGGTCATATCTACATTCCCAACCCTGTCTCAGGCATGAACCACATACCCTTCTTAGGGGCTTTCTCTTAGGTTTGTAAGCTGAGAGAAAGACTTCCATAGCTGCTATGTTCCACATCTCACAGGTTTGTAAGCTGGAGGATGTCTTCCATAGCCGCATTCATAAAAAAATACCTTATGAGTAAGAAATTTGAGCTAAGAACAGACCACTGTGGTTTGAAACATTTGTTTGGACAACCAACACTAAATTCCAACCAAACTAGATGGCTGAAATTTTTGAGTGAATATGACTTCGAAATTAAGCATATAAAAGGCAAGGAAAATCAAGTAGCCGATGCACTCAACAAGAGAGCTCATGAAGTGCATATTACAGACATCAACAGATACATGACATATTTGAAAGATCAAATTATTACGGCAACGAATTCAGATCAACAATATGTGAAAATAAAAGAAACATTAAAGCAAGGTAATTTTCAGAAGACAATTAATTTCTATGAGCTGAAAGAAGATGGAATTCTCATGTACAAGGGAAAGGTATATGTGCTAAATTCCAATGAGTTGAAAAACAGAGTTCTGAAGGAAATGCACAATGTGCCATATGTTGGGCACCCAGGATATCAAAAGACAATTGCAGCTGTGAGAAGCCAATACTTTTGGTCGAGAATGAAGAAGGAAGTGACTAATTACATAGCCATATGTCTAGAATGCCAAAAAGTGAAGACAAAACAAAGACACCCAATAGGTTTTCTACAACCATTGCCCATTCCAGAATGGGAGTGGGAAGTAGTTACATTTGATTTTATTACTAAAATGTTCAGAATAATGAAGAAACATGATTCCATCATGGTGGTGGTGGAAAAATTGACTAAAACAACACATTTTATTCCAGTAAAGACTATACATAAGGCAACAAACATTGCAGATATTTTCATAAAGGAAGTTTCCAAGTTACATGGAGTGATTAAGAAAATAGTTTTAGATAGAGATCCAAAGTTTACTTCGAATTTTTGGAAAGGTTTGTTCAAAGGCTTTGGAACAAATCTAAATCTTAGTACAATGTATCGTCTAGAGTCATATGGGAAAACATAAAGGATTAACATGATAATTGAGGACATGCTTGTGATGGATCAACCATCAAAGTGGGAAGATCATATTCATTTAGTTGAATTTGCCTACAATAATGAGTATCGTGCCTCATTGAAGATGAGTCTGTTTGAAGCATTGTATGGCAGAAAATGTAACACTCCGGTGAGTTGGGATAATCTAGCAGAAAAAGCAGTTGTTGGGATAGAATTGTTAAAGGAAATGGAACAACAAATGACAAAAGTAAAGTAGAATTTAAAGGCTGCCTAGGATAGGCAGAAAATTTATGCAGACAAGAACAGAGTTTTCAAAGATTTTAAAGTAGGCATACATGTGTTTTTTAAAGTGAAGGCAAAGAGAATCGCTAAGATTAGGATGCTGCTCAAAGTTGGCAACGAGATATTGTGGGCCTTTTGAAATATTAGAAAAGATAGGGCTAGTTGCATACATGTTAGCTTTTCCTGCATCCATGATAGTGCATAATGTATTTAATGTGTCATTGTTAAAGAAATATGTGCCTGATCCTAACCACATAATTGATTGGAATGTGATCCAGGTGGAGCACAAAGGGGATTTCCGGGTGGAAGCAGTACGTATCTTGGACCAGAAAATTGAAGTGCTAAGGAACAAATCCATAGGGTTGGTAAAGGTTCAATGGACCTGCTACGGTCTTGAATATGCTACATGGGAGCATGAAGAAAACATGCAGGAAGAGTACCCGTGAAGTTTTGACAATTTTGAAGAAGGCATAATACTAGACTCCATTTTGGAAAGCTAGAGTTCTGCGTCTCAAAGTCCTAGCCAACTGCACTGGGGACATTGATAAATGAATGGCTCATTTCTTGGGTTAGCCTTGATAAACAAATGGTACATCCCTTGGGTTATCCCTGATGAATGAATGGTGCATTCCTAGGGTCGATGAGTTGAGAGGAACAAAATATTGATGGTTGGAGTTGCTGCTAGAGTTGTTAAATTGCAAAATTTTTATTTCTAAGTGTTATGATGTAAATTTGTATACATATATGTATATCAGCATAGAATGCACTGGGGATGGCACAAAGTTGTAGGGGAGGGGGATTGTAACATCCCCATTATAATCCCCAGTTTAATTAATTCTTACGTGGATATAATATGTGGTTACGACTAAGCGATGCAATATGTGAATTGTATTTCAATGTTTTAATAATAAAAATGTGATGCCAACTGCTAAAGGGGACATGGACAATAGATGGGGGTTGAATTAATCCACAAGATAGGGAAGTGTCTAGGATAATGGCCAAGAGGGGTCAAAGGGGAAATTACCCATGTATATAAGTTCAACCCATTTTCCTGAACTTGCTAATTGTATATGAACCTTCCAATTTTTGATTGTGTGTTCCCAAAGCCAATCATTGAATACATGTAAGAGGGTGGGTGTGAGTGGTCACATCCTAGAGTTATTGGGAACATGGGGGTTGAGTAAAATCATCTTGGGGAAGAGTGTGAGTCAAGAAAGGTAAGCCACAAGAGAGGAAATTCATATGGGTTGGGACAAAAAGTTTTTAGCAGTCAAGTTTGTGCATGGAAAGAGGAAAGAGAGGAAGAAAGAGATCTTGGAGCTGGTGCGACCATGGAGGGAGAATTTTGGAGCGTAATTGGAAGGAATTGGACCTGGAGAACTGAAGAGCCCAGTTGTCAGGCCGGAAGAGTGGAATGTTGTGTGAGTTTCACAAAAACAACAAGTGTTTGTTGTTGGTTTGCTGATAATTCTCCTAACAACAAGTTCCCTTGAGTTCCCAGCCGTGAGATTCCTAGTTACCTGTGCCAGAGAGACCCTGATAAATGAATGTCACATTCCTTGGTCTATCCCTGATAAATGGTTGATACATTCCTTGGGTGATCCCTGATAAACAAATGGTGCATTCCCTGGGTTGGGCAGGTCAGGAAGAAGAGAGTTGGTTGAAAAGTCAAAATAATTGTAGGAGAATATCAGTTGGATTATGAGCTTTATGAGCTGGGAGTGGACAGTGAGAGACCACCCTCTTTTGTGGATTACTAGCCTCAGCTCGAGGATGAATGGTTGTTGAGATTTGGAATAGTCAATGATCTAGATTTATTTTCGAAACGAAATGAAAGCAGATAAATTACGATGAAATACTCATGAAAATTGCCAAAAACAGAGAAATACAACAATACTTGATTTATATTAATGAAAGAATTGTAAAGAGTGCAAGACTCGCTAGAATGGTGGTCGCTTTATCTCTAAGAAGAGATGTGACGACTATGCTCATTCACAAGAATATGATTACAATGAGGCTCCGAAGACCTTTTTATGATAAACAGGAATGCCAAAACCCTATACATCCAAAAACCTAACCCTAGGAGATGAAACACCAAAATTCATGTGGGCCCTGTTTGGGTAAGTTAGTACATTAACTTCCCGGAGTTGTAACTTTTGCATACGATCTTTGTTTTAGGCACTTTATAGCCCATTGGAAAGGTATTTTCTAGAACTACGTATTACACCATCAAACTCTGACTTTGTCTACAGTTTGACTGTGGCGAGGTGTTGAGATCAATTCCTGCTTTCGAGATTTCCCTCCCCTTTTCTATTTTCCCAAATTCTTTTCTCCCTTTCTTTTCCCTTTTCTATACTTACCTGTTTTCCTCATTTCCTTTTTCCCTACTATTCTCCATTTCTTTTCCCTCTTCTATACTTACTTGTTTTCCCCATTTCCTTTTTCCCTGCTATTCTCCCTTTCTAGTTCTATACTTAGTCATTCTTTTTCAGAACGACAGGTTCCCGGGTTGGAGGACTCGTGAATCCTCACCTCCAATCCACATTCTCACATATCAACTCCGCCCGACCGCCACATTATCCCATATTTAGCTATTTTTACAATCGCGGGTTCTCGGGTTGGCGGAGTCGAACTCTTACATCTCATGTTCCACGATACACATTTTGCATCCAAAAGATCCAAAATCTACATTTTGACCCCCAGTCTCCCCGAGCTTCCAAGTCTCATCTCTCCTTTGATAAGTCAAACCAACCGCATTAGAACACTTAGTCATTTTTGGACCTCCTGTAGTCATGGGTTCATGGGTTCACAAAAATCTCAAATCCTATTTCACTCCCGTTCGTCCCCGCCACCTCCACACTTTCCCCAATACACATTTAGTATGCTTTAATGCTAACAACACATCATGCAGGTTCTGTAAAGATGGTAATTAATAAGCAAAGGGCTCGAGTATATCTCCTATTAAAACACATTAAACCAAGATTTGCGGAGGATTATATTATCCCTCTCAAGTGTTCATTTTTAAATATTATTTGGAGCAAAGGAACATTTTCGTCAACTTATGGCAGCAACTCGACAACAGTTCTGTGGAGATACATTGAACATTTTTGGACATGAGGACCATAAATTTCAGTGGTCCAAAGAATATTCTTACTACTCATCCCCTTCTGCCCAGAAGGAAGTAATCTGGATGTCTAGAATCGCTCATGCAGGCTGCGTCTCGAAGGTTTTCGACTGTAAGGAGTTGATCGTCTGGTGCGTTGAGAGATACATTCCAAGCCAACGAATCATTCAATTGTGGGACCATTCCCCTGTCTCTTTATCGCCTCAGGTATTTCGAAAGATGTTGAGACTTCCTGAGCCAACGCTTACCTTCAAGGGTGAAGATTGCGGAGAATTATTAAAGAAACATGACAATGGGTTGGACCTATTACTCGAGTTCCTAGAGAACCCAACGACTGTCCCCAAAAACATCACAAGATTACAGGTTGGCTCTTTTAAAAATCCCTTCCGGGAAATTGCTTGGCTATTCACCAGGGTAACATGACAAGAAACTACAACCAACATTTCCCACATGATTCTTTACATTTTATACATTACGGTCAAGGAACAAGCCATCTTCGACTGGGGCAAGTTTATTTCCATTGAAATCTCTTCCCAGTTGTCACAATACAAAAAGGAGAAAAAATTATTTATATCATCTTATTTGGTTTTCGCGATAACACATTGCTGCTAGTTTTCGAGATTATCTGTGTGTAAGAAGGTAAACTGTAAATTCAATCTAGTAATCTTCTGGTATCAAACATTATGGAGGCACAAATCCTCCCAGCATTTATATGAAGTTTTTAATGACTTTGTCTCAGTTTTTAAAGGTTTGTTGTTGGGAAAGGACACCCTCGGATGTCTGACCAGGAAAGTAAATTCATGGATAGGAAGGGGACACTGGAACAAATGGAGAATTACAATGTCATAACAATTTTCAGTGCCAAGGAAAATGATTCCTTCCTTCCATGCCACATATTTGACAAAATGTTTGTTATTGAAGTAGCAAGGCAGTACAATTACTGGTTGCATTTTTTCCATGAAAAGAGAAAAAAAACAATTCATACCTCTGCCTTGGAAAGTTGGGGATTTCATATTCAGAAATATGAACAAGATTGATGAATTTGCAGGCCATTTCCACATCCTGAATCTAAAATATGTTGAAAGGATAAAAGGGTTTGGCCCTAGCGGATTTTTTTTAGAACATCTACTGACAATTGGCTTCAACAATTCTTTTATTAATACTATTATGAATGAATATAGAGATAATGACTCGGGCACTCGTGCTCATGACACTAACGACCTGGAAACAATACTCAACACCAATGAGTCATACAAACAGAAAGGAAAAGGTCCCGACGAGAAGAGTGCCCAATCCCCAACTTCCACTCCAAAAAGTACAACATCTCAGAGAAGTGCTCCAACGACCCACCCAATTAAGAAAGTGACCCACATTTTTTCAGGTGGAGGAGGAGATAAGAACCCTTCTTTGGGAAAAATTGAAAGCTCCCATAAACTTCCCTTGAGGAAGAAAAGATAAAATATTGTGCAAGAAGAGGAAGAAACTCGAGTTGAAAGTGACATCCACAACTTCTCCCTTGAGGATATGGAACTCGAGATTGATATTGAAAAAGTGTTCCCAGACGCTGATCAACTAGGGGACACGGCTCACCAAAATCCTCCGATGGAAATAATTGAGAGCGAGACCTTCGATGAAGAAGAGTATTTTGTATTTTAGAGCGCTATTTTTGACAGTGAGTCCAAAAATTTAATTATTGAGAAAAGATATGTAAAGGATAAAAAGGGGAAATCTCGTTCAGAGGTTAACCTACGGAACATGCGACCTTCCCAAATTTCCCAAATTTACCGAGCAACTGGATATTCTCTAGAAGATTCTATTGGAGGCCTTGAAGTAGAGAACTCCAAGTTAAATGAAAGAATCAAAGAATTGGAAGAAGCTTTAATGCCTCTTCCAGTACTTGTTAGTCCTTTAGCAATGATTGGGCCTGCCACACCTACAACAAAATTGAAAGGATCTTCAATCCTACTCACATATGCCAGGGGCTATGTGGAGAAGAACATTAAGAAAATAATGGAACTCATTATGGAGGCTTGGGAAATGTCAAAGAACATGGTCTCTTTTGGAACGAGGGAACATGCCTTCCATGAATATTTACAGGCAGATTTGAAAAATGAAGAAGGATTTTACCTTGACGCGATCGTACCCTTCAGTTTAAAGTTACCGATATGACATAGTTGAGAAGAAGAGAGGAGGATCTCCCTTCTCCGAAATGGATAAAACAACTGAACGCATGCTGGAAGGAAAAGGTTAAGAACTTGAATATCATTGTCCAAGCATGTGACCAAGCTATATTGAAGAAGGAAGAACTATTCAAGAGGATGACTGAGATAGATCTAGCCGGAAGCACTAATGAGGTCCAAGACTCCAAACTGATCCTCAAATCGTTGTTCCTAACCAAGAAAGCCTTTGACGAACACATTGAGATCATTAAAGGGCTATCATTTGAAAAGTTCTATAGCATTCTTGAGTATAATGAAGATGACGTAGACAACTGGCTGGTGGATTATTCAGTAAAAAATCAAGATATTGAAGAAGCTTTGTGTAATATTTCCATTGATCTAAGGGACTTGTAGGGTGAGCTATTCAATATAAAAATATGGCATGAAATCGACGTGGCACCCATGAGAAGCTATATTGAAGAGTGATTTAAAAAATCTATTGACAAACTCACCGATGAAGGGAAAAATGCAGTTGAGACGGTTCTTGTAACTGTCGATGAAAGCAATAAAAGGACATCAACAAGAAAGTGACGAGGGAGAGTTACCATCATAGTAAGTTCATACTGATCACATCCTTCTTTCTTTATCAATTCCTTCATCCAGTTACTCCGCGTCTTTAAATATAAAGGTTTAATCGAAGACTGATAATTTCCTTTTTCTTTTTACCAAGTTTTGTTGTCTTCTGTCGCTCACTTTCCTCCTTCTACAAACTTCATTCTTATAAATATTTTCTTTATGGTCCGCAGGAGCCCCAATCCTAGTCTTTATGACAAACACATTTAAATTTCGAAGAATATGTAATGAACTATATATTTTTTAGAAATTTCAAGAGAGCTATTTTGGAAACAATCTCGACTATACTTTGTAACCCGATTTTTTGAATATAAAGTATTTGAGGTTGATCTATCATTATCTTTATTTGAGATGCCCATGTATCACTCTGTCAAAGTTCTCTTATGCATGCAGATCATTTATTTTTATTTTTATGTGATCATAAATCTTTAGCCACTATGATGGATGTGAGGAAATTTTGCTTATTTACTTTAAATGTGTGAATGTGTGTGGTTCCTGGTCCATTCTCAGGAACTTTCTTTAAAAGAAAATAAAAACTTTTTCCGTTTTTGCATCTTTACTTTTTCTTTGATTAGCATGACGAAATTCTATAAAGTCCCACATTATGAAGACCCAGGGTGCCGCGAAATCATAACAGAGGAGTACCACCTCTATAAAAACGTAGGGGGATTTGTCTCCTTGTGAGGCTGCCATTTTGGTCCTAACGGATTCAAGCGTCAACACGAGCCAAAAAAACATTGTTTAGGGGCCCAAAATGGCCCTGGAAGTACAACAAGATGTGCTTGTTGGACACACCGACCACACTAAGAGGGGGGGTGAATCACCGTAGGGCTCTTTTTCAAACTTCCCTTCACAAAACTCCTTAGTTAGCAATCACCAATTACTCATCACTTATTACTGTCATTTATAACCAGTTAAATGTGAACATATATCAACAACATATATCATCAATAAGTCATCATCACAAGGAACACAAGATGTATGTACAATTTTCTTTTTATTACAGACTACAATCCTTGGGTTATCAACAACAACTGAATAGAGTACAACTCCACAAGAGCACCAACTCTGTAATGCAAGACTCAACTTACACAACTCAGCACCAAATGAGAAGAGGAATCAATCCTCAACAAATACCAATCTGTCAACAGGTACGCGACCTGTTAGTAGTGCAACACGCATATGTATGCACCCTACCAGTAGTACAACTCGCATATGTACACGACATGTTTGTACTACAACTTACATATTCCTTCTGAATAATTAGGGTTTTTATCTCCTTGATAAACTCAGATCCTCTGCAACCTTTAGTCACATCCACTTCTATCTTTCACTGTCCAATCTAAACCATAACCAATATCAACACATCCATACTCTCCAACAACTTACTCATGCTCCTCAACTATACAATATGAATGCTACTTAATCATGCATAAGCAACCAATATACTATGACAATCATACCAGTATTGAACCATAAGAGTGTTACTCACTTTATCAATCAACCAACATAACCATATCACAACATCCATACCAAGAATGCCTCAAGCATTCACCATATAATAAGCAAGAGTATCAATCAAGACAACTATGTAACCATACCATAACTTTAATGGCAGATCTAAGCTCATAGAGTGCATATATGGAACTTGCTTCAAACTTCAAGAACCTGACATCAACTCACACTCAAGTCTTCATGACTTCCTCCAACTGTACGCGCTTTGTCCTCCTTCAGCTCGTGTGTATACGCGCTCTGTATTACTGTAGCCAACATATGTACGCTCTCTGGCCCACTGTTGCTCGCGTACTCCTTCAGAAACTAGGGTTTTTAAACTTCTGAAACTTTCACCGTCAAGATCTCAGACTTATGGAAACTTTGATGTGCCCATGAGATCCTCCAGTCAATCTCTCTCTCAGAATAGATCTTCAATATGTACTCAAGAGATGTATCTCACAAGAGACCCTTGCCTCTTATTTATACTCTCCAAGTAGCTTCCTTAGAAGCATATTTTTGGCCACTTTGTCCACATAGTCACCTATGCCCAATTTGCCACTTGTCCATATATCCAATAGCCACTTGACCACTTAACCCACTTTCCTCATTTTAGGGTTAACCCTCTTATAACCACTTTCCATAATAAAAAAGTTCTCCATTTACTTTATTATTTAAATAATCCTTTTTGACTTTATCACTTCATTTTATTATTTAAATAATTTCTTCTTTGTAAGCACTTTGATTTCTTTGACCTTTTGGGGTTTCTAGCCATCATATGAGGGTCCTCCAACTTCGCAAGGCCATAACTCTCAAACCGTGAGGAGTTATGTGACGTTCCACATACCACCGGAAATAACATGACAAGCACTATCCATCTAGTATAGTTTCACTAACAAATTCATTGATATTAATCTCATTATTCCATAATTAAGCATGGGTTCTCTAACCATACTTCTAGGATAACTCAACCACAAAGCGTCTTCCCGTGAGGGATTTCACCATAAGGGGACCACTTTGGAGTTCATCCATTTGTACTCCTTATCAACCATGATAAGACAATAATGAGTCATCTTTACATCAATCCAACTATGCATCATATATCAATGAACCCACATCGATCCATCTTCATCTATGCATCATATAACAATGGCAACTCATTGATCCATCTTCATCTATGCATGACATCATATGACTATGACTCCACTTGACATCAAGGACAATACATGATCCATCAATATACTATGACAAGACATTGTTCCTTTGACATCAATCCTTTGGCATCAATGACAACATGATCCAACAATCTCCCCCTTTGGCACTGATGGCAATGCCAACATTGATGTCAACACCAATCATTGATGGTAACATGTAGACAAGGCATTGATATAAATCAATAGTCATCTCAATCACATCAATGTGAATATCTCTCCCCCTTTGACATCAATGGCAAAGGGTAGTTCTCTCCTTGGGGCTGCTCCCCCTGCCTGAACGCCTTTGATCTTCCTCTGAATAATCTCTCCCTGTTTGAATAGGGATATCACTCTGATGTAATGTTGAAGATATATCGCTCATGCTCCCACTGTAACCATCGCTCCCCCTGGAACTATGCCTATGTGTTCTTTCTCCAAGTATAGGGCTCCTTTTCAAGTATTTATCTTTACATCTGATAAATATCTCCTCCTGGAATCATGAAAAGAAGAATGACTCCCCCTATCTTCTCTACAATATGAACAATATGATACTACTGCAATATGATTCTGCTGCAAATGTTATTGCTCAACGGGAACATAGATCAACCGCTCTTTCTATGACGATCGTTGGACCTGTCCATGCATCAAACTTGTGCCATACCATACATCATGAAGAAAAATATATGTCAATAATGAATAAGGAATCATGAACAAAACATCAACCATGTACATCCTGTACCATCCAATGTTCCAACCATGCACAACATCCATGTACATCAACCATGTAAATTAATACCATCCAATGTGGCATAAGATATCATCAATGGAGTTTATCCACCATATGCCAATAATGTGTACCAACCACATGCCTCTACCAACATGCCAACCATGTGCCTCAAAGAAGTGTCATATCACCCATGACATGCCTCTACCATGAACCAAATGACACAACCATGTATCTCAATCAATCAAGTGTCTCAACTATGTAATCCCATACATAATGTACCAAAGTATATGCTAAACAAGTAATACCAATGGTGTACTTTAGCCAAGTACTATCATCCACAAACATATACCATCTATGAGTGTATCAACATGCACTAAACATGTATCACCACCTGTACCAAGAAAGTGCACCAACCATGCACCAATACCACAACAAGATGAGTCCTCATACATTTATGCCATATCAACCATAGACCATGTGCCAATCATATTGCTAGTAGGTGCCTCTAACAATGTACCAAAAAGTGTACCAATCATGCATCAACTATAGATCAAGCTACGACTCATCAATGATGTACAACATGAGCACTTCATCAACTCATCAACTACATGTCCCAATATGTAGCTCAACCATATGCCAAATGCATGCACCAAGATATCCAGTAAATATGCCTCTGACATCATAAGACATGGAACTTAAATATGTACCAGCCATGTACCCCAACAAATCAGCCTCAACCACCATTCACTACAAAGCATCCAAAAATACATGTACTAGAAGTGTGCCTCAATAGATCAATGATATCTCTATCATGATATATCTCATAACCAATGTACCATAATTTCATTGTCACAACCAACATGTTCCTCAACAAAAAAAATGTCTCAATCCACACTCTAGGGTTAGTACCATGCATCCAAGATAGTCTTTCAACACTCAACCATATGTCACCACCATACATACATCAATTAAGTATGCAAACATATAATCATGAGAACCTACAACAAACATGTCATACCTTGCAACAAACCATGTCAGACCTTGCAACAAACCATGTCAAACCCTGCAACACAGAGTTATATCATCATACCATGTTGCAACTCATATGCATAGCCTTTTTCCCAATGCTTTTACCACATATACACGTCCTACTGTACAGACAACTCACGTATGTACGCGACCTATTCATAGGTCAACTTGCGTATGTATGCAACTGTTACCATTGTAACCCACATATTCTTATGAAGATGTCAAACTTGAGCTTCCCTTAAGCCTGCCATTATGTTCTGACTGTTCAGTTTTCTTCACCCACTTATGAAGGTGTCCTAGCTTATCAGAACTTGAGCTCTGAGCTTCCATTTTTTCAAAAATGTCTTCCTTCCTAACTTCATGATTTCTTCTAGTCATGCTATATGAAGTCCTCATCATGGACTATTTTCTTGTGTTCCAGCAATTCTAGGATTTGGGGCCATACCCACTACAACTATAACATCTCATGGTGTGACAATGAACAACAACGTGTCCTAATTGATTACATCTCCAACACCTTAGGGTGTTATGGAATCTTTCATTATCTCTCCTTGCATAAAATCTTCATTCCAAAGTTTTGTGACCATATTCATTACATGAGTGACAGTAACCATGAATTTTTTTTTCATACCTTTGCTTTGGTGTCCATCTTGAAGGTGTCTCTCGTACTTGAGGTATAAATATGGCTTCTTGATGTCTTCCAAGATGGCTTCTTGATGTCTTCCCTGCTTTGTTATTTTGAAACTTTCCTTGCCTTGTGTAGATGGTTGACTTGCAACATTATTTCCATCCTTTGAGAGTGAGAGACTTACCTCATGCTTCTTTGAGGTGCTTGCTTCAACATGTGTAGCTTCTTTGTTGTATCCAAGACTTGATTTATCATTTGGTGATCTTTGACTATCCAAGATCTTATTCAAGATTGTTGAGCTATTCAAGAATTTGTTTGACTTCTCTACTTTCTTTCTAAGATCAACAACTTCAGCTTCCAACTTATGACATGACTCTTCCTTTTCATTTACTTGGTTCTTTAATAGTTCCTCTATCCCTTTGGCTTCTTCAATTTAGGTCTTGAGATGGACATTATCTTCAAGACTTTTGCTAATCTCATCATCTACCTTCTTATGTTCTTCTATTTCATTATTTAGTCTTTTGATCTCTTCTTCTTTTTCTTCTAATTAAGTCTTTTTACTTTCTTCTTGTTCCTTGGGCATTTCCTTTAACTTCAAGATATGCCTTTGATTATTTTTAAGAAATTTTTTAGTGTTCTCAGAAAGATATTTGTATTCTATGTAACAATGGTCATAGTTGTATTCAAATAGACCCCATTCAACTTTATTTTTAAGCTCTGATAGTTCTTCTTCTACTTCGTCCATGGGATAACTATCATCTAACTCTACATAAACCATTTCTAGATTTTCTTCTTCACTTGTAGAGAAATATTCAACATCATCACTTTTTGAAATATTGCAATTATGGGATTTTGGAGATTCTTTACCTTCATTGATCTTGATGGAATTGTCTTCAAGGTCTTCCTTTTTGCTTTGGTATGTCTTCTCTAGCTTTAGCCATAAATCCTTGGCAGAAGTGCATTGTCCCATGCTTTCTTTGATAGAACTTGCGAGTCCACTAAGAATGGTATTGAGAGCCAATACATCATTCTTATTTTCTTCCCTTTGAGTTGCAAACTTTGACTTGTTCTTCAAAGGAACTGATCCACCGATAACTTCTTTCCAAACACCTGCTCCTATTTCCTTCAAATGCACTTTCATTTCTATTCTCCATGTAGAATAATTTTCCTCATCAAGGATTGGAACTTCATCATCCATTTGTGTGTCCATGGATCTCCTCCAAGCTTGTTAAGGCTTATAGTGAAGGCCCTCTCTGATATCAATTGTGTGACACACTAACCGCACTGAGAGGAGGGGTGAATTAGTGTAGGGCTCTTTTTCAAACTTCCCTTCACAAAACTCCTTAGTTAGCAATCACCAATTAATCATCACTTATTACTGTCATTTATAACTAGTTAAATGTGAACATATATCAAAAACACATATCATCAATAAGTCATCATCACAAGGAACACAAGATGTATGTACAATTTTCTTTTTATTATGGACTACAATCCTTGGGTTATCAACAACAATTGAATAGAGTGCAACTCCACAAGAGCACCAACTCTGCAATGCAAGACTCAACTTACACAACTCAACACCAACTGAGAAGAGGAATCAATCCTCAATATATACCAATCTGTTAACAGGTACGCAACCTGTCAGTAGTGAAAAACGTGTATGTACGCGCCCTACCAGTAGTACAACTCATGTATGTACGCGGCATGTCTGTACTACAACCTGCGTATTCCTTCTGAACAATTAAGGTTTTTCTCTCCTTGATAAACTCAGATCCTCTGCAACCTTTAGTCACATCCACTTCTATCTTTCACTGTCCAATCTGAACCATAACCAATCTCAACACATCCATACTCTCCAACAACTTACTCATGCTCCTCAACTATACAATATGAATGCTACTTAATCATGCATAAGCAACCATTATACTATGGCAATCATATCAATACTGAACCATAAGAGTGATGCTCACTCTATCATTCAACCAACATAACCATATCACAATATCCATACCAAGAATGCCTCAAGCATTGGCCATACAATAAGCAATATTATCCATCAAGACAACTATGTAACCATACTAGAACTTTTATGGCAGATCTGAGCCCATAGAGTACAGATCTGAAACTTGCTTCAGAATTCAAGAACCTAGCATCAGCTCACACTCAAGTCTTCATGACTTCCTCCAACTGTACGCTCTCTGTCCTCCTTCACCCCGCGTGTGTACGCGCTTTGGATTACTGTAGCCCACGTATGTACACTCTCTGACCCACTACTGCTCGCATACTCCTTCAGAAACTAGGGTTTCTGAACTTCTAAAACTTTCGCCATCAAGATCTCAGACTTACGGAAACTTTGATGCACCCATGAGATCCTCCAGTCAATATCTCTCTCAAAATAGATCTTCAATATGTTCTCAAGAGATGTATCTCACAAGAGACCCTTGCTTCTTATTTATACTCTCCAAGTAGCTTCCTTAGAAGCATCTTCTTGGCCACTTTGTCCACATAGTCACCTATGCCAAATTTTCCACTTGTCCATATATCCAATAGCCACTTGGCCACTTAACCCACTTTCCTCATTTTAGGGTTAACCCTCTTATAACCACTTTCCATAATTAGAAAGTTCTCCATTTACTTTATTATTTAAATAATCCTCTTTGACTTTATCACTTCATTTTATTATTTAAATAATTTCTTCTTTGTGAGCACTTTGACTTCTTTGACCTTTTGGGGCTTCTATCCATCATATGAAGGTCCTCCAACTTCGTAAGGCCATAACTCTCAAACCATGAGGAGTTATGTGATGTTCCACATACCACTGGAAATGGCATGACAAGCAATATCCATCTAGGATAGTTTCACTGACAAATTCACTGATATTCATCTCATTAGTCCACAATTAAGCATGGATTCTCTAACCATACTTATAGGATAGCTCAATCGCAAAGCGTCTTCCCGTGAGGGATTTCACCATAAGGGGACCACTTTGGAGTTCATCCATTTGTACTCCTTATCAACCATGATAAGACAATAATGAGTCATCTTTACATCAATCCAACTATGCATTATATATCAATGAACCCACATCGATCCCTCTTCATCTATGCATGACATCATATGACTATGACTCCACTTGACATCAAGGATAATACATGATCCATCAATATACTATGACAAGACATTGTTCCTTTGACATCAATCCTTTGGCATCAATGACAACATGATCCAACAATGCTGACATGAAAATATACAAAATAAGCTAGTTGGATTAGGTGGGAGACCACCAATATCCACCTGAAAGATGTGTAGGGATTCAAACAACTCCGGAAGTGTAGAACCTATAATTACAAAGAAGTACAAAAGAATGTGTTGTACTAAAAAATGACAAGAGGAGCCAGTTGGAACAGGTGGGTGGCCACCAATATCCACCCAGATCAATCCTCCCCCTTAGGAAGCAATGGTCTCCATTGCATTGAGTGCCCAGGGAAGAGGGGAAATCGTTTCCTGAATCTGAAGCTTGGTGAGCCGCGTGCCTTGTTGGAGAAGTTGTGCTTCTTGGCTTATGGAAGACTGTCACAAACCTGTTGCTAGAGGGGTTGAATCTGTTCCACCAACCCGTTGTCTCTAGGTTGGATGGGGCATTATGTAGGCACCATTTTAGGTGAAGAAATAATATCTCATGTCTCTTGGACAATCTGTTTTTGCTGGATAGAAGGTGTTGATGTTGCAGTGGTTGTATTGGTATTCTATACATTCTTTGAATAGACTGTGAAGAGGATGAATTTTGCAGTATGAGATATTACCTTGCGATGTTGTTTTGGTGGAGCAGTAGTCAGAACTACCTCTAGTATCCTATAGAGTTGACCTCCCAGAGTAATAATGACACTACGAGGTCTAGAATCATAGTCAGTATGAAGTTTCCACTTATATGGTTGGCCCAAAACAACATCACAGATATCAAGAGGGGAAATATCACACACTACCTCATCCTTGAAGGGATGGATTCCATAGGATAGGTGACACTGCTGGCTGACATGAAGATCTCGTCCGTGGTGAAGCCATCTGATGTTGTATGGCTATGGGTGTGGTGTTGTCGAAAACCCCAACTGTTTGACAACCTTAGCTGAGATGAGGTTATTTCGGATGTCGTTATCAACAATGAAATGCAATGTGATCCCCTTCACCCACATCTGTGAATGGAAGAGGTGCTCCCCCTCTTCAGGATCTATTGGTTCTTCTAGTTGAATTGTTGTGGTCATGAAAGTAGCATTGGGGTCTGTGTCGATGATCTATCTATTTTCAATATTTTATGGATCAGATTATGAATTCAGGTTCGGCTCCGTGTCTTTGACCTCAGCCACTAATGATTTTTTCGAGCGACATTCATCGGTGATGTGCCAGGGGATTTTGTGGAAGTCAAACCACTTCCTAGTGTCATTCTTCATCTTTACTTTACCCTTTTTGTCCCGTGTGTTGGATTGGTTGTCTAGAGGTTGTTGGTTAGAGCCATCTTTACCATGCTTTGGTTGTTGCAGATTTGAAGACCCAAATTCCCATTTGTTCCGATGCCTAAATTTCTGCTCGATTTGGATAACATATCGATAGGCAGCTCCCAATGATGAGATGTTTAGGAAATCCATTTTGGTTTGGATGTACCTATGCAGATCCCCACATTATTTCATAACCAGATGCCGCTCGGAGTCTTTGATACCCAACTTGGTGCGCAAGGTATGGAAATTATTTGTGAACTTCAACATTGTTTGGTTCTTCTCTTGCCACAGTGTGGTCCATCTCATGTATTGGTATTCATAGTTATCAACATGATAGTACTGTTCTTTGACCGCATCCACCAAAAAATCCCAAGTGGACTCGACCCCATATATTCTAGATTCCTCTATGGAACTTTTCTCCTAGTAAGTCTCCCACCAATGTTTGACATGGGGGAGAGCTTTGAGGGTGCGAAGGTGATCTTTTCCATGTCAGAAAATTTTTGAACAGAGAAATAACCTTCTAATAGATTTAACCATTTTTCTAAGGCATCCACATTTATCTGACCTTCAAATATGGGAATATCAAAATTAACTTGTACCTTGAAGGGAGAGGTTCCTCCAAAATGGATGCTTGATGAATATGCCCCTGTTGCTATCGACGGGCGTTGAAGAATGTGTGCAAAATTCTCCATCATTTCGTCCCTCTTGCGCGAGAGCTTGCTCAAGAAATGGGTAAATAAAATCTTCTTCTCTATCGTCTTTCTTTTCTGCCGCCATTGATGGTTTCTTGGGCATATGAGAGTGATTGTCCTCAAGAGAGACAAACTCGATACCTAACTGACTATACTCTGACCTCATCGGGGACATGCGTTGAAAAATAATCAAGAGCATCATGCTCTGATACCACTAATCCAGATTTATTTTCAGAACAAAATGAAAGTAGTGAAATTACAATGAAATACTCATGAAAATTTCCAGAAACAGAGAAATGCAATAGTACTTCATTTCTATTAATGAAATAAGTGTAAAGAGGCTGTAAAAATAAAGAGTGCAAGACTCGCTAGAATGGTGGCAGGTTTATCTCTGAGAAGATATGCGATGACTGCGCTCATTTGCAAGAAGATGATTACAATGAGGCTCTGAAGGCCTTTTTATGATAAACAAGAATGCCAAAACCCTAGACATCCAAAAACCTAACCCTAGGATATGAAACACCAAAATTCATGTGGGCCCCGTTTGGGTAACTTAGTACATTAAATTCCCAGGGTTGTAACTTTTGCATATGATCTCCGTTTTAGGTGCGTGATAACCCGTTGGAAAGGTCTTTTCAAGTACTACGCATTACATCGTCAAAATTTGACTTCGTCTACTGTTTAGGGGCCCAAAACAACCTTGGAAGTACAACAATATGTGCTAACATGAAAACATACAAAATAAGCCAATTATATTAGGTGGGAGGCCACCGATATCCACCTGGAAGATGTGTAGGGCTTCAGACAACCCTGAAAGTGTAGAACCCACAATTACAAAGAAGTACATAAGAACATGTTATACTAAAAACTGACAAGAGGAGCCAGTTGGAACAGGTGGGTGGCCACCAATATCCACCTGGATCAGTCAGTCTATGGTTGGGTGGAACATCCATCCCAAGTAGTTGGTTGCACGATTCTTGTTTAAAGATAAGTGTTTTTATCTTGTACTGAATTATTTACATGTGTTATTGTTGTGCATGAACTCTGTGTAAATGCGAATGACTTATACGATGTTGTAATGAACAATTTAGTTGTATTTCATGTTGATTATTAGCATGCTTTAGATGCATATGTTTATGGTAATAGACTGTAGCAAAATCTGTCATAAATTTGTAGTTGTAAGCTACAAGAAATTGACTAACAGTAAAGGAATTACCTTAGTTAGCAAAAGTTCCGTTTTATGTGTATTTCGCACTTAATGTTGCTTAGCTGGAGTCTAGGTACGTTACATTTTGGTATCATAGTCGTATTAAGACAAAGTTTTATGTGACATGGCCCAGCCTGGGTGGCTGGGTACGTTGCATCTACATTGTGGTTCAAGTGAAGCTGGAATTTTTTCTTCCCTCTTGGGAACATATTTAATGTCATGGACCCTTCATGGAGGGATATTAAGAACATTTTGTGTAGGCATGAAGACATGGATGAGGGTAGCAAGTTGAATTACACTCAATTATCTAGTAAAGTATCCAATCAGGAACAAACACATGTGACTTTGCTACAGAAAATCGAGATGTTAAAACAAGAGAAAGTGCAAGAAACACAATACTACATGGATTTGGAGCAAACAATGATCATACTTTCACAATGTGTGGATGATTTGGAACAAGAAAACCATCAGTTCAGAGGCCCAATATTTCCACTGCAGTCAAACTCATGCTCAATCAATCAACTCAATTTAGAATTATAGGCAACAAATCCAGAAGAAATTGAAGGAAACCAAGAACTTGTTCCAATGGAGATCAAGGATGCTGAGCCCAATCATGAGGAAAATATGGAAACTCCCGACAATGAATCAACAGTTTGACTATGCATGTCCGATGTGTATTTTTTCTTGGCCAATTTGTAAAAGTTTATAGTAACAAAATCACTAGATTGTATAAGGAGATTCATAGTCTTTGTGATGATACAACAACAGTAGAGGTCTCAATCAATTTTGAGCAAAATTTTGTAATCCTTTAATGTTGTTTAGCTTAGGTGCAACACCCTCTTTATATATTATACATGTATTTTCAGTCTCTTTTAAAAAAAATATCCCATCTCATATTGGTTGTGTGCTTGCCATTAATTTAATTTTGTTCTCATTAAATCTTAAATTTTAATAGTTTTCCCTAATAATTAAGACCTTTTAATATTATTTTTGTTTCTTTTTTTACTAATTTTTTCTATTTTCATTTGTGAATTATCTCTCATTTTATTGAAATCTTAAAGTACAATGTCTATCTAGCCACTTTACCTTCTTATGGCTCCCCATCATAGTCAATAAAAACCTTTAATCAAAGGGTGAAGAAATCCCCTACCCCATTGAATCAATTATCTTTTCATGTTGTTTAGAACATAGAGTTGTTTATTCGTGAAAAGGGTGATAGTGGGATAGAGGTTTTGGTTCACTCATAAGGCCTTAGGGATATTATTTTGGGGCCCTAATGACTATAGGTTCGACTCCCACTCCCACTGATGTTTGCACACACACACACAACTATGAAGTTCTTCACTATCTACCTATTACTACCATTTTTGAGTTAGCAACAATCCTCTTATTAGACTACTTCCTAAATCAACTTTTTAATATGATTTGCATCAATTATTTCATTGTTTTGCATCAAATTCCAAGTACACCATAGGGACTTGGCCATGCTAGGATGGACAAACAAAAAACTTTCATGGACAAATAAGTTCTTATGATGGACAAAGGAGAATTTCCTATGATTGTATTGTTGAAAGCTCTTCTACTCTTAAAACCTAAGTTTATACTTTATATCAAGTCATAGAACAACTAGGAGGATTGTTATAGCAATGCCCGGGGGAATCTACTGCACATAGTGGGTTGAGGGATGAGTAGAACTAGGTTGAGGAAGAATACGAGCATGGTTTGAGAGATGCAAGTGAGGGCACATAAATATGGACAATTGAGCATAGGAGTGGGGATAAAGCACTAACTAATTGATATTGATGGAGAAGCACTAATCCATGCCCTTAAATAGTAAAAGCTTTCAACTTAATTAAAAATCATCAATGTATTGTGAAAATGAAAGTATAGTCTATATGTTTTGGTCGTAGGCCCTCATATCATCATATTTTAATATCTGTAAAAGGTCATGTTTATGTAATAAGGATCTTATCATTTTTATTGGAAATTTAAGCTTTAAGCTAAGTTTTTTTTTTTTTACTTCTTTTTAGTATAAATAGAGGTTTCAACCCTCTCACTTGTAACTCTTATCATTTTATTGGTGTTCATTAAAGTTGCTCAACTTTACAAGTGCAGTGCACTCTAGAGTGTTTAAATGCCTCTATTAATTTTTTGGAAAGTAGTTCCATTTTGGATGCACTCTAGAGTGTTTAAATGCCTTTATTAATTTTTTGCATAAAAGTTCTATTTTGGATGCACTCTAGAGTGTTTAGATGCCTTTATTAAGTTTTTGCATAGTAGTTCCATTTTAGATGTACTCTAGAATGTTTAAATTCCTCTATTAATTTTTTTGCATAGTAGTTCCATTTTGGATGTACTCTAGAATGTTTAAATTCCTCTATTAAGTTTTTTGCATAGTAGTTCCATTTTGGATGCACTGTGTTTAAATGTCTCTATTAATTTTTTGCATAGTAGTTCCATTTTGGATGCACTTTAAAGTGTTTAAATGTCTATATTATTTTTTTGCATAGTAGTTCCATTTTAGATGGATGAACACTAAAACCTCCTAACTACTCCTAACCAATACTTTCAACTTTAAAAAAAGGAAGAATAAATCATTAAAATAGCGACACTTTACTCAAAATGCCAAGTTATCATACCATTAATGCTTCAAAAATTGAAGGTAAATATTTATTGACAAATTTTTGAAGGAGTAGTAAGGAAATTCCATCAAATTGAAGCTTATTTCAAATTATGGTTTTTAAAGAAAGAATTGAAGGCTTGGAGAGGGTTTCCATGATTTGTCATGTAGGGGATGTGGCTTGCAAGAAATGCATGAATTCTTTAGGCAAAATGCCTTCAATTTTTTCAAACTTTAGCTTAGATTCAAGATATGAATGTGGGGACAAGGATGTCTCATGCTTTGAATATTGATAAATCCAAGCCTTGGTCCTTTATTATTGGGCAAGTCAAAACTCTTCCACTGTGAGTGGTGTTGGGGATTAGTTACTATAAGTTTAAAACATGTATGGGCTTGAGGAGTAATAATTTTGTAATTTTGTTGAATCTTGCTCGTGATAAACATCATTATGGTGACTCATAATTGGTAATAAATTGGATGAATGGAGTTTTTCAATTGCATGATTATACTTTAATGTCTTTGGGGGAGCAACTAAAAGAGATTGCTTTGTGTTATAATTATTTGTTTTTATTTGTTTCAAGGTTGTGTATAGAAAACTATGATTAACATAGTGGGCCCACTTGTATTTCTCTTATGTTTATGAAGCTCAACTTTTGCATTCTAAGTTTTTTGGTCTTTTTTTTTTTTTTTTTAACGAAAACGGTTATAGAATTTTATTAGAGGGGTGGCAGAGCCACAATTTCAGTTACAAAGTGTGTTGCATCACTGTTTCAGCAT
>SNQJ01S0003729.1:13774-43848 GCA_010110895.2 Picea sitchensis | reverse complement strand
CTCTTTTTGAATTTTTTTGAATAGAAGGTATGAATTTTTTTCAATAAAGAAAAGAAAAACACTAAATTGAAGTCCATAAAAATGAAAAATTAAAAATAACTAACCATGATAATAATATAATAAAAAACATACCATATAATTATAACAATCTATATTGATAAACCTCTTTTTCTTTTGATCTTTCTTGATGCTTATTTATTTTTTATTTTATTGAAAGTAATAGTCATCTTGTAAAAATAAAATTATATAAAAAAATTGTAATAATTTTTTAGTCCTCAACAATTATCATATATTAATATTTGTAAAGTACCACTTATTAAAGGATATTATCACTTTTGTTGAAATTTAAACTTTAAACTTCAAAAATTTAATTATTTTTTAACTTTATTACCAAAACCTATGAGCTATATATGAGCCCAACTCAAGCATAGTTTCATAGATTGACAACAATTTGAGTGTGCCTTAGTATTTAGTATTTCTTTTCTTGAAAAAACTTCATTTCACATCGTTTAAAGATAACAAAATTGATCATACCCTAACCTCATTAAATGGTTCAATAATGAATTAAAATGGTATAGTGTGAAGCTAATGGGATTTTGGATCACTTTTAAAGAGTTGATTATTTTAGTTGTAGTTTGATTCATTTAAATGGTAGAATTTATAATTTTATTTTAGATATGATTTGTTTCATCCAAATGATATGTAGAAAATGACAAATGATAAAGGATAGATCATTTTTTTTTTGCATAGTAATTCAATTTAAAATGGACACAACCTCCAAATTACTCCTAAGTAATACTTCTAGTTTTGAAAAAGGAAGAATAATTAGTTAAAATAGCAAAACTTTATTATATTTAGACTTCCTTTTCATTGGTAACAAATTTTGCCAAGGAGTAGTAAAGAACTTCCATCAAATATAAGAAAGAACAAAATTGAAAATAACATAGAATTCTATAAAAATGAAAAAATAAAAAATAACCAACCCAAAATTGAAAATAAAATAGAATTCTATAAAAATGAAAAATTAAAAAATAACCAACACTAAATTGATACACCCTTATTTATTTTAATCCCTCCATTTTCACATATTGATATTTGTAAATTATTTTTTTTTCATAGTAATTTCATTTTGGATTAAAAGACTCTACATAACCTCCTATTAATAAGTGAACATGCTTATGCCTAACTCATTAAAATAACAAAACTTTAATCAAAATTACAAGTTAACATGCTTATGCCTAACTCATTAAAATAACAAAACTTTAATCAAGATGACAAGTTAACACGCATAAGCCTTTGTGCCTTTGTTAATGCATGGAAGATTGAAGGTAAATATTTAGACTTCCTTTTCATTGGTAGCAATTTTTTTCAAGTAGTAACAAAAAACTTCTCTATCTTTCACCATTTATAAAAGTCACTTTTATCTTTCACCATTTATAAAGGTCACTTTTATGTAATACTAATATTATCACTATATTTTTAAGATTTTTACTTCTTTTTAATATAAATAGAGGTTTCAACCCTCTCACTATGTCTCCATTATTTAACTTTAATCAAATAAAAAGTTAACATACATATGCCTTTGTTAATATTTGGAAGGCATACATTTTGGATGAAGAGACACTAGACATAAACAACAACAACCAAAAAAACCTTTCACTTTCGCAAAAAGTTGCTTACTCATATGAGATCATCTCATCTTGTGACAAGAAGCCAAACCATAACATAATAGACCACATTCATTCTCAAGCCATAATGTAATAGATCATTTCCATTATCAAATTTTATGTGGAATAGAGTGCAACTTATGAAATAATAAGAAGGGGAAAGTTTGTAGCAAATATTAAGTGATATGGAGGAAAGTAACTTCACTTCATTTCATAAAGTATGGAGAGTTGAGCAATCACTAGGATTTCATTTTAGTTGTGTTTTATTCAACCCCAAAATGGTAGAATTTCATTTTAGATATGGTTTTCTCTACTTAAATGGTCTACTTAAATGGTATGTAAAAAATAACAAAAGCAAATCATACAATTTTTTATTGTGCCATAATAGGTAGACATCTTGTTGGGTATGTGTTATATTTTTTTGTCTCGGAAAATGTGTTGCATTTTTGTCTCGATTTTCATGTTCATTGTTGGGTTTTTCTGCACATGGTTTTTGCTGATGGTATTTCTGGTTAAGGAATTAAGGTTGTTGACTAATCCAGGTCATTGAGTTAGGGTCCGCTGGTTGGCTCCAGTTGGTTTGGGTTTGCCATTGTATCTTTTCTGTTCTTTTACAGAAAATCTGTGCACACAGTTAAAATCTACTCGGAGCAATCTTCCCTCTTGAGTTACCTTTCCGGCAGGTCCTCTGGCGGTCCCATTTTAAATTTCCGGCCAATCCAGAACTCTGGATTGATTTTATGAGCATTTAGGTTGATTTAAAATTGGGCAAACCCCATGGGGTAAGGTTATGAAATGCATGGAACTTTGATCCATGCGAAACTCAGACTACCCCTTAAAATCTGGCCGGATTCAGGCCCATTTTTTTACCTAAAAAGAGGGTCTGTTTGCTCCTAAGTTAGCCTACTCCTTTTCCTTACAAATCAAAACAAAACAAAACATTTAAATCTTATGTCTAAACAAAACAAAACAGTAGTATTTAATTCTTATGTCTAAAATTGAGAGACCATCTACCTTCTAAATCCTTATTATTCCACTCCAATAAAAATGGAATAGATATCAATTATTTCAACACAAATCCCTTAACAGTACAAAACTAGCATTCAATTCTTATGCCCAAAATTGAGAAGCCATGCACCTTCTGGATCCTGATTTTTAAGGGTGCTCTATCATCCTCTAACACGGTAATCAGGAGAAAATGATTTAATCAACTTCCTCAATTTTAGGCCCTGCACCTGCAGCAGAATGACCCTGTTCAGGAGAGCCAGCGGCTCCATAGGCACCACCAGCACCTTGGTACATCTTAGCAATGATGGGATTGCAAGTGGTCTCCAGCTCCTTCATCTTGTCATCAAACTCATCCGCATCTGCAAGCTGATTGGTATCCAGCCACTGGATTGTCTGTTCAAGGGCATCCTCAATCTTCTTCTTATCAGATGAATCAATCTTTGCTGCAATCTTATCATCTCGAATGGTGTTCCTTATGTTGTAAGTATAGTTTTCCAAGGCATTCTTGGCCTCTACCTTCTTCTTGTGCTCTTCATCTTCAGCCTTGTATGTCTCAGAATCACGAACCATCTTCTCAATCTCCTCCTTACTCAATCTACCTTTGTCATTTGTAATGGTGATTTTGTTTTTCTGACCCGTGGTTTTGTCCTCAGCAGAGACATTGAGAATACCATTGGTATCAATATCAAAGCCCACAGTGATCTGGGGAACTCCTCTGGGAGCAGGAGGTATACCAGAAAGTTCAAATTTGCCCAACAAGTTATTATCCCTGGTTCGAGTTCTCTCACCCTCATACACTTGAATCAACACACCAGGCTGGTTGTCTGAGTAAGTAGAAAAGACCTGTTCCTTCTTTGAGGGGATGGTAGTGTTCCTGGGGATGAGAACTGTCATAACCCCACCTGCAGTTTCAAGCCCTAATGAGAGGGGAGTAACATCTAGAAGCAACAGATCTTGCACTTTCTCATTGCCCTCTCCAGTCAAAATAGCAGCCTGCACTGCAGCTCCGTATGCAACAGCCTCATCAGGGTTAATGCTCTTGCAAAGCTCCTTGCCATTGAAGAAGTCCTGCAACAACGACTGAACCTTGGGGATCCTAGTAGACCCACCAACGAGAACCACATCATGGATTGAGCGTTTGTCCATCTTCGAATCCCGCAGGCATTTGTCAACAGGCTCCATGCACTTCCTGAACAAATCCATGTTCAACTCTTCAAATCTAGCCCTAGTAATGGTGGAATAGAAGTCGATACCTTCATAGAGGGAATCAATCTCAATGGTGGTCTGGGCAGTCGAAGAAAGCGTTCTCTTAGCTCTCTCACAGGAGGTTCTGAGTCTCCTGAGAGCTCTGGCATTCCCACTGATGTCCTTCTTATTCTTTCTCTTAAACTCCTGTACAAAGTGGTTCACCAATCTGTTATCAAAATCTTCACCACCCAAATGTGTATCACCAGCAGTGGCCTTCACCTCAAAAACACCCTCTTCAATTGTGAGCAGAGAGACATCAAAAGTACCTCCACCCAAATCAAAGATAAGAACATTCTTCTCACCAACACTGCTGGCCTTCTTGTCAAGCCCATAGGCAATGGCAGCAGCAGTGGGCTCATTGATAATTCTCAAAACATTCAACCCGGAGATGACACCTGCGTCCTTGGTTGCCTGCCTCTGAGAATCATTGAAATATGCAGGAACAGTGACCACAGCATTCTTCACCATGGACCCAAGATAAGCTTCCGCAATCTCCTTCATCTTAGTTAAAACCATGGAAGAGATCTCTTCGGCCGCAAAATGCTTCTCCTCCCCTTTGTATGTTACAACGATGTCGGGCTTATCGCCAACCCCTGCAATGACCTTGAAAGGCCATAACTTCACATCGCTCTCAACGCAGGGATCAGAGAACCTCCTACCAATCAACCGCTTTGCATCTGCCATAACATAAGAAACTGATTTAGATTGAACAGAAAAAGAGATGCAAATTCTACAAAAAAACAATGTAACAACAAACCTATCTTACAGATGCAAATTCTACACAAACGCTGTCATACAGCATGTCATCCATCTCATTAATCACCTCCAAAGGCTATTAGCTGAATTACGTCCACCCCAAATGAATGAAAGAGGAAATTAATATGCAACAACTGAATTATACATACAACAATATATTAGCAGTGGAATAAAATCACTCCAGAGAGTCACGAAGAATAAAATGGTAACGATTACCGACCGAAAATAGTGTTGATGGGGTTCATGGCGACCTGGTTCGTGGCGGCATCTCCGATTAGACGCTCTGTATCAGTAAAAGCGACATAGGAGGGAGTGGTTCGATTCCCCTGATCATTAGCGATGATTTCCACCCTATCGTGCTGCCACACTCCCACACACGAGTACGTCGTCCCCAGATCGATTCCGATCGCTGCTCCCTCGCCCATATTAACACTCACAAACAAAGCAGAGAGGGAATTCACTGGAAAATTTAGATGAGAGCGAACGTAACTGTGCACAGGCAACGCACGCCAACCCTGAGAGGGGGAATGTTCAAAATAATTGTGACACAAACGAGATTATATAGTCCTCGAAGTATTTTCAACCGAACTCCTCCCTTCGAATGAGAGAAGAAGCAGTTATCAACTAATTATCACACAAACCTAACTGGTTGCCCCATAAACCTAATTCACTCCTTTGATAAACTTTGTTAGGGGTTAAATTATAATTTGAAAAATGGAATTTATGTTAAATGCAAATACATGGTTACTCTTGTTAACCCTTAATTAAAATGTTTAGCTTTTTTTTTTTCACGATTTTATATAGTTTCTATAAAATTTGGGCTATTTATAAGATAAAATAATTTAATTTTATATAAATTGGGTGAATCATTTTTAGAAAAAATGGAAATCGACTAAACTTTTTTGGGGGAAAAAACATAGAAATTTAACTCATGGGCAAAATTTAGCCCCTAAAGTTTTCTCTAAAGGGGTTTAATTATTGTACAAGCCTAATTCATTTTATCTAGAAGTTTCATCTTCCATGACGTGATTTTAGTTGTACAATTTCAAAAGTTGAATTTCTCATAAGGAAATGGGTATCTTTCTACCAATAATATAGGAGAGGGATTGTTCAAATAGTTGTCCCACAAATCTAATTCTCTTGACAAAATTTTATAGTCCCAAAATAATTTCAACCTAGCTCCGCCCTTTGAGTGAGAGAAGAAGCAATTTTCAAATAATTGCCACACAAACCTAATTCACTCCTTCAAGAAACTTCGTATATGGGTTTTATTATTGTACAAACCTAATCCTCTCCTTTGAGAAACTTCGTCCACTGGTCATTGGGATTTTATTGTTATAATTTGTAACGGTTTTCATTTTCCAAAGCGTGATTTTAGTGCTACAACTTCATAGATTGTTTTTCTAGCAATGAAATGGATATATTTCTATCAATAACATAGGTATCTTGATGCTCTAGTATACAATTTTTCTTAAAAACCCATATACACATATAATTAGTCTAAAAATACCTATGTCCACTTTGGTGAGCCACCTAGAATATCCCATAGAATCCATTATCTCCACAATGTTCTATTAAAAATCAACCTCATATTGAGGGGTCACCTTAATTTTTAATGAAGACGAGAAGAGGGGATGAGTTGTACTTATGTCTCTATCTTTCCTTGATTCTCTAGGAGGAAATTATTCATGTAAGCAAAATTATGATTCTCTTGTATGTGTGTGTTCTTGGATTGTATGTTGTTATTGATTTCTTAGAAAAATATTGTTTCGTTGACTTGACAAGTAACTAGTGTATTATTCATTTCTTTTGCATAGGGTCTCATACACCAATTTGGTGTTTGGCTTTGTCGTGACCTTAAAAATAGATTATTATTATCATTATTATTAAAGAAAAAAGCAGGGAAACACAAAGATTTTTCTTATTTGGATTCTTTTCTAAAGTAATTGTTTTTTAAATGAACAAATATGTATTGTGTGTTTCTCTAGTGTGCACATTGTTGGCATCGATAACTATGATATCGTCTCTCTGTGTGCTCGGTGTTTACTTTATATGCACCGTTTATGTTTATTGTGGGTGGGCTCCTCTACGTGTGTGAGTATGGACTTCTCCATTGGAACGTGTATGAGCTCCTGTGATGGAAGGGCTTCACATTTCTTATGATGGGGGAAGCTTCACATCGTTGGTTCAAGCCAGGAGGTGCTCAACTATCATTGAAATGACATGTATGATATGTTATATTGTTTTCAATAACATATATTATTTTAAAAGGCATATGTTATATAATATAATATGTATTATTAATACAATTAGGAGACCATGACATTTACAAGATAATGATATTAGGGAGTTAGTGAGGTTAGAGAGACAATGATGTCTGGGAGAGAATGATGTTGAGAAGATCATATTTACTCAATGCTGAAAACATAGTCTTGACTCAGGGAGGGTAAATTTCATCTTTTTATCTCTCATGATTATTAATAGATCCGAAGTTAAGATGGTTATATGTTAGTATAAAATATGTAAGGCTATTGATGGTACTAGTTGTTTATACCTATGACTTTGACACTCATGCCTAGCACACTTGCTTATTTTTTTTTTAGCATGGTTCAACATAATTACTAGACACTTTGTTTCTCTAGTTTTCTTCTAGTGGGTTTAAGTTTGTGCTCCATCATCATGTCAATAGGGAACTTAAAGGTTAGACAATGCATAATCTAATCTTCTAAAACGAGTCACATGAAAAAGAAAGTCCTGTGTAAGAAGAACAACTCGTTTTTACAAATAACACACACACATAATTGTTTAATAATTGATAATTGATATATGATTTACAATGGTCCTCGTGATAGTATATAAGTATATATTAACAATCACAAGGTAAAAGGGTGTGACCCATGATGCTTTATTATTATTATTATTATTCCTATTACATGATATTATTATATTAATTATTAGTTATTATTCATATAATTATACCAATTTGTGTATGTCACTTTGTCTCCTCCTTCAAAATGCTTCTTCCTCAAAGTATAGATAAAATATTATTACTTTGTTCACCATTGAAATCCAAGTGGAGCATCATCATAGATGAGCATCCATTTGTATAAGTGAATATTTTGCTTTTCTTCAACACTAATAGTGGGAGGAAGTTCACCATAGTCCTTGAGTATTGAGTACATGGTTACTATTGAGACCTAAGTCTTCACTCCTGCCCCTCCTCTCTCATTACCCTATACCTCCATAAAAAATCATACCCTTTATGTTGGTTAAGTTGGTCCCCCATTACTAAATGATTCAATTTTTTGTGATCATTACCTCTCTTGACTGATTTTTTACACCATCTTTGGTTTTCTTGAAGGGTAATTACATGTTATGGTTTGGGTCTGAAGTACTTGTCATCATACTTACCATTAATTGAGCTCGTAGCATGTGTAATAATGTTTTTATATGCACATACATGGCTGATTGCAAGAACTAAGCTATTCTTGCAAATGTGGTTGGTGCACTAATTTTTAAATTATTAATAATTTAATGTGTTATTTTAAATGTTTAAACCGTTTGACTGGCGCCTTCATACGTGCGCGATCATAAACAAGCGCCTCCACACCATATTACACGCAGTATCATCATTATAAAGCATCAATCATGGTCGTGAGAACTATACTCTTCAATCATGGCTACTATAGATTGAACAAAGGGTTAACAACAAACATGTATTGAGTTCAACATGAAGAGATTTTCATTCACTGCATCATCGACAAGAGAATTGCTCTGTACATCATGGTTCCTCCCCGAGAGCAATTGAAGTTGAATAGGACTGAGCCACAAGGCCTTGAGCTATTCGAGGCCATACCTAAAATCAAGGATATTTTCATAAAGGCAGAATGATATGACTTCCTGTGCACATTTGAAGGACACCACATAGGCCTGGTTATGTTGTTCGCATAGACGTTCGATGGCTTTCAGACCCAACTTGGGGATACCTGGATTCATATTACAGAACACTTCATTGGAGAAGCTTGCACTCTCCCTGTCTGTGGGGAAAGGTGGTTTAAGAAAGGAAAGCTGCCTCCCGACCTCTTCAACAAATTATTGGTTCCCGAGTTCCAAGACCCTGACTGGAGCCAAGGAATCCCTATGTCGTAGATAAAGGAAGATTGGAAGGGGGCCCTAGCAGCGGTGCAGAGGTATATAACATGTGAGGGTTGATTCAACATAGTACATTGTTATCACCTTTGTTTCCTTATGCATCTAAGTGGAGATAAATAGCTAAATTTACCCTACTACCTGCTTAAAAGCCTAACCAAAATGGCCAGGAGAGTTCAAAGCCACCTTGAATATGCTCACATGAGCTTGTACCGTCAAGGCTTAGTTAAATTGTTGGTGTCTTTCACTTTAGAGGAACTTGAAATTCCTTGGGGTTATTCCTTGAAATCTATGGGATTGAAAGAGCAGGAACAAGTGCCCGATTCGAAAAATGAAGGTGATGCAAGTATTGATAAGGCAAAGGTCAGGGTATCTCTAGAGCTTGGGAGCTCGATGAAGCCTATCCCACCTGTAGAAAATAAGGGGAAAGGCCCCAAAACAAAGAACACACCCTCGAAAGCAAACAAGCAAGAAACCCCCATGACGAAGGAGTCCCCTCACATGCAACTAAGGTCTTCTACAGGTAAGGGAAAGGAAATAAAAAATGAAAAAGCTGCCCACATGCATCCACTTGCATTGGAAACACCATAGAGGTCTCTGTCATCCAGCCATTCAGAGGAGGAGTAGAGAACCCCCATCAAGCAACAACCTAAAAAAACCATGACTAGAATGAAGGGACAACTTGGATCTAGATTATGCAACAATGAAGTGGTTAAGGGAAAGGTTGTTCCCACAGAAGCCTTGCCTAAAGCATCCCCTGCATCCAGACAAGACATAAAGAGAAAGGGTGAATAAAAAATTGAAACAACAAGCAAGCCAAACATGAAAACTAGAATTACAAATCAATTGAGATCGAACTCCAAGATTCTTTTTAAGCCAACATTAAAAGACCCCCAACCAATTGTGATCGAAGATGATGACAATCCTAAATTTTCCAGCATGGAAGAAATGACAGTCAATGTTTTGAAGGGAATGACAGTGAAAAAGGGAAAATCAAATCCTAATGAGGGTGAGACTGCAGAAACACCATTTGTAACTATGAAAAAAGAGTATCCTACAAACTCCATTCAACAATAGGGAACACAGGATTATGGACCTGATCTGGAACAAGACTCTATTGGCACCTCACCACATGCACGAGATCCTTACTGCAATTCAAAAGACATTAAACCGAAGATTAAAATTGATACTTTGGGAGTACAGGGGTCCATTAAAAGAACACAAGGAAAGGAACCCGAGGTAATACACAGATATAATATGAGAACAAGGAGCAGAACACTAGTTGACCACAACAAGTCTATCACAGAGAAAGACAAGAAGAAAATGCATCTTGAGGTCAAAACAGAGAGGGTCGATGACAACCAACAAGTGCAAGAACTGAAGCTTTGAGTCCAGACATTGCAACACCACAACTAGGAATTGGAAACACTTGAGACTACATAACAAGTATCAAAGACTCGAGAAGAAACACTAGAAGATTTGTTGCTTTCTGAAGGAGATAATTTGAAGAAGAACGTTGTTATGAAGGAGTACCTAAAGAAGATGCTTGTCTACCAGTTATCTCCCAGTTGGCCTCCAACAATGCGCATGGATACAAGTGCTCGGTTCAGAACCTAGTTCTATCATTCCTAGTCAGTTTTTTTCAAAGCTCAGTTAACTTCAGCATATGCATCAATTTAGTTTTATTATTAGTAGCAGTTTTAGTTGTTTAAGTTCAAGACTTTTTAAACTAAGGCATAATAAGTGGTCATCTGTGTTTGATATGAAACACTTCCTTTTTGTTAAGTCAAGTTTGAAGTATGCATTACTATACTCCAACAGTATTTACTTAAGTCAATAAGTTGTTCTCCAACTGATAGTGTGCAGTTAAGCCTCAGTTTCAGATGGATGAGAGCCTCTACAACTTTGATAAATATGTAGTTTTTGTATGAATGGAGTGTTCAACTTTTAGTGAAAAGATTCAAGCATCAAAATTGGTTGAACCTATTCATATGATTGTAAAGCTCTCTACCTGGTGAATATATATTGATGATAGTTGTGTTTTATTGCTCAAGTATTCATGTGTTTTAATTTCATCTTGCATGCAAATTGTGATGTGTGCAATGTACATTTCCTTCTTCTTTCAACTATTGTTCTAATTCATATTTGTGTTGTTATGCAACCTGTTAAACAACTATTGTTTTAGTAAAAAGATCAATTATTTGACAACATGTTCGATGATTTGTATCCGAATATTTTTCTAGTCCTTAAAATATCATTTTAAGTCTTAATTCTCACACAACAGGTAATTCATTGCATTGCTTGTTGTTGTTTCCTCTGTTTATCTTTCCATATCCCCAACTGTTCATCAAAGTTCATACCATTAGCTAAGAAAAAACTGGATTCATATTGTTTGGCCAGTCCAACCATATTTTCATCTTTGAAAACCTATCATTTAGCTGGCCAACAAACTTAATTAATAAAAAACAAACCTTTCCAAACTTGAGGTGGCCTAGCTCTACCCTTTAGCAGTTAGGTGCAGACTTTTGGACCAACATCTTCTGGTGCCACTGTCGGGGATGAAATTGAACATTTTCCCTGGGAGAACGAAAATGAGCAGTTATGACCTTTGATGGTGAACAAAGATCATACACATACTGACTGCCACCTTTCACCTGGTGACTCCATTGAGTAAACTTCACAAAAGAAATATTGGCTCCCAAAAAAGGACTCAAGAGATCCAAATCTGAGCACATCAAATCCACTAAGGCTCATCCAAACCCTGAGAAGGATACAATATTCTATGAGCAAGAAAGACAATCAAGAAAATCCACCCTAGCTCATAGATATACCTCATCCCTCAAGGGAAAAGATGCACCTAAAGAATCTACTTTTCTCCACTATCACAAGTAGCTTGAACTTGCTAGCCCTGAGAATCACATTTCCAAGGACTCTCAAATACTTTTAACCCCCACCTCTACTTCATCATCCAATTCAACATCCACCCCTATATCTCCAATCAAACCTCATATTCCTATTGCCCAAGTAATGGTTGTTAACAGGATGGATGCCATAATTGATGCCAGATATGCACCCCTAGTTTTGCATGTAGGCTTACATGCACTCCCCGCCACATATTATATGAAATATTTTCCAAGATATAATGGGGAAGGGGATGCCAAAACTGAGCAGTGAGGAGCATTTAGTATCCTTCTACAACTTTGCAGACAACTTCAATAATGATTATGTAGATGTGTGGATGAGGTTGTTTGTATAGGGCCTAGATGGGGAGGTAAGGAAATGGTTTCTAGATCTCCCATCAACCTCCATTACAGATATTGATGCATTAGATGAAGCTTTCATAAAGCAATGGGGAGATAGAAGAGATTGTCTGTATTACATCATTTATTTTGGGGCTCTTAACAAAAAGAATGGTGAGTCTATTTCATACTTCACCAAGAGATTCAATAAGATGTATGGAAGAATCCCAGACAAGATCAAACCAATTGAAGCCTCTGCCAAGATCACTTATGCCAATGCATTTGATGTAGAATTATCCCTTCTGTTGAGGGAGAGAAGATCCACCACCTTCCTTCCCATGAAATAAGAATCCACTGGGTTTGAGTCCAACATCCTAGCATCAGACACGTTAAAGACTAGATCTGATAAAGACAAGAAGAAACAAAGGGAATATTCCCCTACCTCCTCTAGCCCAGCCACATCTGATCCTAAACTTGATGAGATGACCAAAACATTAAAAGATTTGACATCTGAAATAACTAAGCTAAAATGGGAAACTAAGAAACCAAACAGAGTTTTTCAAGGGGTCGGGAACAGAAATCCAAACCAGTTTAGGAGGCCGAAAGATGTCCCTCAAATAATGCAGAGAGAAAGGAGGAATGATGATGATCAAAGAGTGGTACACCCTTTCCAAAAAAATCAAATTGAGGAAATGGATGTAGAAAGTGATGATGTGGATGATGTAGAAATTATAATAAAAATTATGTATTGCTTGGATTCTCCTGATCTAACATATATATGCCACTGTTAAATACATAATCGCTTCTACAAATATTCTTGAGGAATTTAAAACACGATCGCCAATTTCAATATCAAGAAGAAAGATCAATCACACATAACATAGATGTTTTACCGGGAAAGCATAAAACTAAAAACCCCACTATCGTATATTATGTATATATCATGGATCATGAAACAATCTCATACAAAAATCTAATCCAAGAGCTCTCAGTACAATATACAATCGTCTCATACTGTCATACAAAAATTGACAAATTCATGTGCCAATTTACTGCTGCTTGTTTCGGATAGCTGGCTCCTCATAATCCATCTTTGATGAAAATCCTGCAATGAATGAATTCCTCTTCTTAGAACAGCATTCCTCCTTAGGAACACTATCAATGTGTGTGTGGTTGCATGGGTGCACTCACTAATATCCTGGTGATAGTCAAGAAAAAATTTGTCCCTTTCTGTTATCCATGGAATATCCCACTTGGATCGTATACATGTAGTTAAGCAGTGAAGTAGAGGTACTCAATTGCATGTGAGACCGATTGTGAATTAATTAATAATTAATTCGATATCTCACTAGTGTAAGTTCAGTTACAACTGAGTACCTTCAAAGCAACTCACTTAGCTGAGTTAAACTGCTTTACAACTCATAACTACACATCCAACTCTGTTGCAAATTCGAATCACTTAGTTACAACTAATTATTTGCATGTCTTACCATCCAACCTTTGAACTCAAATTTTCTATAGCTAAATGATTTTCCACTTCAGTTAACTATTTCCAAGTTCTCATTGAGAATAGATTAATATTTATTGTCCAACTATTATTAAAGGACAATAATAGTCAACATACATCTATAAATAAAATTAGCTCACCATCTATAAATAAACCTCATCTATAAATAGAATTTACTCATCATCTAAAAAATAGACTCCCACCTAAAAATAGCACAGGCTCCTTCCTAGTGTAGGTGTATAATTTTCACTAGGATCTTCTTGTTGAATCTCAACCTTTTCCCTCTCAACAAGAAGGATTATCCTTCACCCCAATCTGTCTCTATGCTCAACACTCCCTCTCAACAAGAAAGGGATTATCCTTCACCCCAATCCTGTCTCTATGGTATTCAAATTTTCTCCTAGTGAGCGCCTTCGTCAGAATGTCTGCGTCCTGATCTTCCGTAGGAATGTATTGAAGCAACATGATATTCCACTACACACAATCTCTGATATGATGATACCGGATATCTATATGCTTAGATCTATCATGAAACACATGATTAATCTAGAGTTTAATGCAACTCTGATTATCACAATAAATCACTGTCGGATCTAAATGAGAACCAAACAAACCAACCAAGATCTTTCTCATCCAGATAGCCTCACATGCAGCTTGACTCACTGCCATGTATTCCGCTTCCGCTGAACTAAGTGCCACGGATCCCTATTTCCTGCTGTACCAAGAAACAAATGTAGATTCGATACTAAAGATCCCCCCTGATGTGCTCTTTATTTTCGTTGGGATGCCCGCCTAATTTGCATCTGTGAAGCCATGCAACTTCACCTCATTTGTCTGTCTGTACCATAATACATACCCAGATGTTCCCCTCAGGTATCTTAGGACATGCTTACCCGCCTTCCAAAAGAGCTTGGTAGGATTAACCATCGCTTGACTCAACTAGTTAACCGCATAGCAAATGTTCAGTCTCGTGTTCACTAGATACATTAGCGAACCCACTAACTGTCGATAGACAGTAGCATCCACTACCTCTCCAGAAGTCGCATCCTCTTTCTTCCATTTTCCTGGAAGAGGAGTATCCATGGGTTTGCAACCCTCCATGTGAAACTTACCCAATATATCCCTTGCATACTTTCCTTGAGACACAAAAAGTTCACCATCTCGCTGCCATATTTCCAATCCACGGAAATAATGAAGGAGGCCCATATCCTTCATCTCAAACTCCTTTGCAAGGTCCTCCTTGTATGAGTGTATCAGTTGCTCATCACCAGTCAATATTAAATCATCAACATAAATAACAATGATTAAAATCTTCCCTTGTAGATCCATCTCGAACCTACCACTGATTTGTCGACCAGTCTTGGGACAATTTCCCATGCACTTTTTTTGACAATGGAGTCATACTCCACCATTGCATCAACCTGTTATCACTCCAAGAAACTCTTTGAGGTTGTAAGACAAAGATGCTTGGTAACTTAAGGTAAACTTGTTTTTGTATTTAATATGTGTGGATCAATGGGATAACTCAATTACAGTATGGTATTCAGACAGTCAAAATGAGAATCAAATGAACCAGTGTTCTCAAGGATCAATAATCAGATGATAGCTTTTAAGTGGGTGAGAAAACAATGCTTATAAACCAAATACAAATGTAGGGTTTAATAAACAATGATAAGCAACTATTAATCAAGTTATGAGCTAACCAATGAGATGACAATCATTCTGCAACTAAAACAACTTGAATAAGAGTACATAAGGAAAGATGAGAATCTGACATCAATAGAGAGAGAAAACTGTGATTTGTATTATCATATGGAAAAGTTTGTTTACAATATAGTATCTTCTGTATCCAAAATCAAACATTTATTTTATCAAAATGATAAGTATTTATAACCTTTACAATAGATCTCAGATCCCTGAAAAATGGATCTGGATTTCTAAATATAGAAAACATAGTGAAAACTAATTACAATCAGGGAATTGAAAATCTATTTTATATGAATTGAACTGTCTTCAAAAGGTCTTTGACATCTGGTCTTTATCATGACGCGCCCCTGATGTGTTGACACGTGTCTTCAAAACTGAAAACTTTAAACAACTGTGAACAAAGTTTTAGTTGACCATTTAAGCATTCACCTCCTATATCTCCACGAATCTTCGAAACTAAAGATTTCATGATTTGGTGATTAATTTTTTGATGCCCTCTTATCTTTTAAATCACCCAAAAATCACTTTGTTCAAGCTCAAAATCTTCAAAATTCTTTCTCTACGGTTTCACCATCTATTCTGCCTTAGAATGTTCTAATTAGCCGATGAAATCCCTGCTTTTCAACGACTAATTGGTTATAACTGCGCCTCCTGTGCTAGTGAAATTTATGTTTTAATCAAGAGGAAAACCTTTCGTGTTCAAAATAAAAAATAATTGTTTGTATCAGTCTTAATTAATCTCCCTGCAAATTTACAGCGACCTGTGCCAAAACCTGTAAATCTGGATGTGTGGTAATTCTTGCTTTCAACTTTTTTATTTTTCTCTTCATACGCTTAGCTAACCACCATAAGCTGTTATAGTCCTTTGTGATATTTTTCTTCTTCTTCTTATCCTTTATACTTTCAAGTGCCATCTTCTCAAAAGATGCACTGGTCTTTGCAAAATTCTCTGATAAAGTTTTATATCTTGCCTTTATCACCCTTTCTAGAATCTCATGTTGTGCTATCATCTCTTTCAACTCCTTAATCTTCTGTGATTTCTTATTTCTTGAGGTTTCACCTTCATCTTTGGAAGTAAAAACTTCAAAATCTTGTGCAGGTTCCATGGAGTGCTATGGACTTTTGATGGATGGAATTTCATCATCTTTTTCTGGTTCTGTGTTTGAATCTGTGTATGGAAGATTTAGAACATTTTCCTTCTTTACTGTGGATTGCTCTGGGTTTGTTTAGAAATCTAGTTTCTTTTTAGCTTTCTTGGGATTTACGCTAGATTTTTTCTCTTCTGGTGACTTTGGGAGAGCTCTCCTTCTCTTTGAGCTACTCTGAGGAGTTGGCTGCTTCTTGCCTACTTTCTTCTTTTCATTCATAGGTTGAGTTTGGGTCTCAAAACCTTCCCAAAAGACAAAGAGCTGCCAAGTTCTTTTTCTCTGTCTTAATTATTCCAAGATGATCATTTTAATCAGGCCATAATGACAAAGGGTATTCTTGATGTTGAATGGTTAAGCTCTGATCCTATTACACACCTTTGTTAGGCTTCTATGAAGAAAGAAAGACATATTTAAAAGGACCTTCCCTGTGAAGTGATCTAGGAGTCTAAAGTGATATAACATCAACTTGTCATACCTGCCCTCTGAGGTTACATATAGCTGAATGTATTTGAACAGAACTTGCCATTCATCTTCAAGGTAAGAAACAAGGATACTTTTCTTCCAGGTTATACTTCGGAACTCTGTTTTGAGGTATGATCTAAAATCCAAGTTCTTGGTTACTGTTGTTTTAAACTAACTTTGACCTGTTATGGGTAAGCCAGTTGTTGAAGCAATGGCAGCTTCATCAACTATCAGTTCCAGAGAACCTACTGTATCTTTCTTTCCATCATATGAATTTTCAAAAGTCTCTGTTATCGCCTGGTGATAACCCTCCTGCAAATTTTCTACATAGGTCATACATCCTGCATCTGAGAAACGCTTCTAAACCTCTGGATGAGACTGCAAAAAATATAAGTTGTCTAATTCTTTCCTCAGAAGTGGTCCTCCTCACTTCCTTTCCATTTGCAACTTAATCACCAATTAATCTGTACACAGTTGACACAGTAATCTTTCTAAATAAGGAAAAGGCTGGCGCTGGTGAAAATGACCCTGTGTTATCAATCGACATTTGAAACCCCATAATAGAATCTTTAAACATCGTGAGTTTGAAATAAGAAATGATGATTTGATTTGATGTCAACAGATATCTGGTACTTTATCCTCTGCTTGCAATGATGATTAAGAGTTCGTCACATCTTCAAACCCTTCTATGTTTGCCACATGAAATACGTGATCACAATCTATCATGATATCCTGCTAGAACATGGTGAAAAGGTGTAACCACTCATTTGCTTCCATTAACTCGTCATGATGATCGTATGATGTGTGTCCAGCGTACCCTTTTTGGGTTTCTAAAGTCATTGGAGAAAAACCTGTGTTAACACTTTCATCGGCTTGCTTACTGTTGGGAGTACCCTTTAGTCGTTGAAACCCGAGGCTTTCATCAGCTAACTTCAACTTCAAAACATATGTTATCCGTTGAAAAGAGTTTTCTTGATTTTTTGAAACGACCTTTTGAGGATCGATTTATTTCTAGAATAACACCTTAAATCCTATGTTTTGGCATTTCAAAATTCTAAAAATTTATATAGAACCCTATTTATAACTATGCTATCACCTACAAAATGGAACAAATTGACTGATTCATTTTGAGAGATAACACAACCCAAGTGGGATCCTGCACTGCTTCCTGAAAGGAAGATGGTTCAGTCACAATACATTTTCTCATGAGAGCCATGTATCCAGTAAATCGATTAGGAGACTATCTTTGTTTGTGCTATGAAGTAGGGGCTCCCATATTCTGTGCAACATCTAGTCTCAATCTATCAGCTTCTGTGATGCACTTTCTGCCATTTCTGATGGATGGCTCTACATGAGTGGCTTCCTCCACTCAATGAACCTCCTCATGTGGTTGATCCACATCTTGAGACTCATCTTTGGGAACCAGTAGTTCCTCCTCTGCATGCAAGTCTAGCTCCATGTCAAGCGACAACCGCATGGCTTTCCCCTCATCGAATTTTATATCCCGTCGCATAACAATCATCTTACTGTTAGTAAAATACACACGATAATTATGGGGTGTTTCTGTGTACCCCAAAAATATCTCAACTTCAGCAGTCCACTCCAGCTTCTTCCTGGCGTTCTTGGTCACATGCCCATAAACAGATGAGCCAAAAATCTTAAAATGAGAAACATCAGGTTTCTTACCAGTGAAAGCTTCTTCAGGTGTATTCATGCCAAGTACTCTATGAGGACAATGATTTTTCACATAAACCATAGTGTTGCATGATTCCACCACAAATGCATTGGTAGGCCCTGATCATGCAACATCACTCGTGCTGCACCCACGATCATTCTGTTCTTCCTCTCCGCGACCCCATTTTGTTGTGGGTTATGAGGCGCTATGAGTTCTCTTCGATTTCCTTCTTTGCTACAGAATTCTTTGAATTCGTTAGAGATGTATTCTCCACCATTATCGCTCCTCAAAGCCTTCACTTGCTTCCCCGACTTTTCTCCACCAATGATTTAAACTCACAGAACTTTGAGAATGTTTGATCCTTCTTCTGCATGAATAAGACCCAACATTTACGAGAAAAGTCATCAACAAAAATAACATAATACTTATGTTTTGTTGTTGAAGCAACCGAGAATGGTCCACACATGTCTGTGTGAACTCTCTCCAGGATCACCGAAGCACGTTTCGCCTTTTCATGAAAGGTGGAATTTACATACTTTCCTATGGTGCAACCCTTGCACTGATCTAATTGAGAAAGTGTTCCCATTGGAAGTCCAGTACATATTTGCCACATGATTTTCAATGCTCCATGATGAAGATGGCCCAATCGCTTGTGCCATAATTCGCCCTCATCCTAGCTCACCACTTTTTCTGCCTTGCCCATCATGGCAGCACAACCATCTACCTCCAACTTGTAGAGATTCTTAACTCGAGTCCCTATCTTCTTGACTTGACCCGTTGTTTTATGTCGCATGAAATATTTTCCATCGCTAAAAACAACGTCATAGCCTCTGTCCTCCAACATTACGACTGAGACCAAGTTTTTCTTCAGACCTGGAACATGCATAACATATATCAATTGAAATGGTTTACTTGACTCCCTCTGAAAGGTAATGGTACCAATTCCAGTCACACTGTATCGTCCATCGTCGCCCATCTCTATATGCATTTTGTGATCTCTCTCCTCCAAGTCACTGAAAATCTCCTTATCTCCCATCATGTGGAAGGAAGTGCCACTATCCAAATACCACACCGATCCCAATGTACTTTACGCCATGCATGCAATCAAGGAGAATTCAAGTTAAAATTGTGAGACAAGGGCCTCACCAACTGCATCTCCAACAACCTTCTTGTTCTTCTTCTTTTGTAGACAGTTAGTAGCGAGATGCCCATGTTCGTGACAATGAAAACACTTCACTTTGGACAAATCCACCTTCTTGCCTTTAGACTTGGATTTTGAATGGAATTTATTCCCCTTCCCTTTCCTTACCTTGGCAGCCAAATCACAATCCTATTCATCATCATGCTTTGATGAAGAGCCATCTCTGGTGTTCTGCCTGAATTCCTCCTGCACTAGATCCTACCATAGTCGTTCCCAATCTGGAAAATTTTCCCTTCCATTGCAGAGTCTTTATAACTGTGCCAACTCTTGGGAAGTCCTAGAAGAGCCAAGCTCACCAAATCATCATCAATGACTGTTATTCCCACACTCCCCATCTCATCGCGACATTGGACAAACTTCGTGAGATATTTTGAAATGGAGTCGCCCTTCTCCATCTTGATCTTCCTGAGTTTATCTTTGAGCACCAATTTCCTATGGTCGTTGCTGTTTTGGAATAGATCTGTCAAAGTCTTCCACATTGCATATGGTGTGACTTTCCCATGGAGGCTTTAGACAATGTGGTCTCTTACTCCCTCCAACAGGATCCTCCTCGCCTTTTCCACTTTCTTTTTCCATGCATCAAGATTTGTAGCGTCTACAACATCTGGCTTAGGAACATATTTGTCAATGAATTCCTTCAAGCCATTATCTTCAAGTACTGCCTCCATATGTCTTTCCAAGCAATGTAGTTTGAGCTGCCCTCGATTGCATACTCTAACCTCAATCCATTGAAATCCATTTTGATCTTGAATTAGCTGTAACACCGAGAAAGTCTTTCTGCAAATTTGAATTCTATCCAATCACAAACTCAACTTCTGCAATCTTATGTGCTCTGATACCATGTAGAAATTTTAATAAAAATTATGTATTGCCTGGATTCTCCTGATCTAACAATTATATGCCACTGTTAAATACATAATCGCTTCTACAAACATTCTTGCAAAATTTAAAACACGATCGCCAATTGCCATATCAAGAAGAAAGATCAATCACACATAACACAGATGTTTTACTAGGAAAGCATAAAGCTAAAAACCCCACTATCATATATTATGTATATATCATGGATCATGAAACAATCTCATACAAAAATCTAATCCAAGAGCTCTCAGTACAATATACAATCGCCTCACACTGTCATACAAAAATTGACAAATTCATGTGCCAATTTACTACTTCCAGACAACCTGCCTCCTCTGCGCAATCCCTGCTGATGGAAATCCCTGCAATAAATGAATTCCTCTTGCCTAGGCTGCACATTCCTCATGGGCACATCCAATGTGTGTGTGGTTGCATGAGTGCACTCACTAATGTCACAACTGATAGTCAAACTATCCCTTTCACCTGTTATCTCAACTGGGTCTCCACTGGATCTGACATGCATGTAGTTAACAGTGGTAAATCTTCAGTTGCATGTGAGACCACTGATTGTGAATTAATTAATAATTAATTCATTGATCTCTCATAGTGTAAGTTTAGTTACAACTAGTACAACTAAACTTAACTCACTTAACTAAGTTAAACTACTTTACAACTCACATAACTACACATCCAACTCTGTTACAACTTCGAATCACTTAGTTACAACTAATTCGACTTGCATGTCCCACCAGTCAACCTTTGAACTCGAATTTCCTATAGCTAATTGATTTTCCACTTCAGTTAACTATTTCCAGGTGCTAATTGAGAATAGATTAATATTTATTGTCCAACTATTATTAAGGGATAATAATAGTTGACATACATCTATAAATAGAATTTGCTCACCATCTATAAATAAACATCATCTATAAATAGAATTTGCTCATCATCTAAAAATAGACTTCCACCTAAAAATAGCCCGAGGCTCCATCCTAGTGTAGGTGCATTATTTTCACTAGGATATTCTTGTTGAATCTCAACATATGATGTTGTTGTACTCTTCAATGAAACTGATTTTTATACCAGTCACTTAACACAACAAGATTATGAGGTAGCACAACTGTCAAATTAGTTTGATATTGAGGTAGGGGAAGAGGGAGTTATTCAAGGCCAGCCCCAAAAGAAGTATGATTTTAGGCCTAGAACTGGGGCTCCCAAAGCCACCACCTCCGATTGGAACAAAAAACTAGAAGTTCCTCCCAAGAAAAATCCAAGCAAGGGTACATTGGCTAAAGCTCACCAGCCTTCCCCATATAAACAGGCTGCCCCTGATGTAAAGGAAGATGACAAACCACAATCCTCTTTCAACCTAGAGCATGAGTTGAGAAAAATAAAAATCCTTGTTCCTTTGTCAGAATTGTTGAAAAATGAGCCTTTCAAAAAATCTATTATGAAGGTTCTACAACCACCTACTTCTGTTGCGACTTTTGGTGTAATCATTCTGCAGGACGAAAACCCAACCATTACTGTGGGTCCACACATTGAGGATGGCTCTGATGCCTCTCCACCATTCTACATATCTTTAAATGTCCATGAATAGATCCTACATAATTGTCTCATGGAATCAGGTGCCTCACACAATGTGATGTCCAAGGTTGTAATGGACGAACTAGGTCTGGAGATCACCAAGCCCTACCAAGACCTTTACTCCTTTGAATCTAAAAAAGTGAAATGTTTTGGATTGATAAAAGATTTGGTGGTTTCTTTAGCACAGTTACCCATGAAAAGTGTAGTGATGGACATTGTTGTGGATGACATTCCCCCTAAGTTTTGTATGCTCTTGTCCAGGACGTGGGCCAAGAAGGTTGGAGGATTATTACAAATGGACCTGACATATGCTACTATCCCTGTTTTCAGAGGAGAACATAGGAGGCTATACAGGGAATTTAGATTGACATATATTGTCAGTGATCGTCAGAATCCAAGCAACCATCAAGTTTATGTTGTTGAGAATGAGAATGGGTCATATGTTTTCCATTTAAATGATGATGAACCAGAAATATCAGTCAACAAATGCAGAAATCGGTCACTGACAGATAAAAAAAAACAAGGTATGAAAGATGTGTTTCAATGGTTCTTCATCAAAGGTAGGTTCTGAGGTTGGTATAGTCCTCATTTCCCCTTCACAAGAAGTAATAACCCTCTCGTACAAGATGGAATTTGAGACTACTAACAATATAGTTGAGTATGAAGCTCTAGTGATGGGATTGAGCGCTGTCAAAGACATGGCCATTGACAGTTTGGCAGTTTTTGGTGATTCTAAGTTGATTATCAACCAAGTCAAAAAAATCTATCAATCTAAACAATAGAGTCTCAAGCAATACAGGAACAAGGTATGGAACTTGGTTAACAACTTCTTTCTAGCATTTAACATATCCTTCATTCCTATAGAGGAAAATCGGAAGGCAGATTCTTTGGCCTTGGCTGCCAGTACCTTCAGACCTCCCATTGGTCCAAATATTAAGTATCAAGTGGAATTCAGACACAGGACAACAATACTAGACAACATAAAACACAAAAGTCTTTAGTGATGATTTGGAGCTACAAAGGTTTATGTAGACCATTGAATAATTCTACAATATCTCAATAGATCAAGAGGGTGAAGAGGATGAATTAGAAAATCAACAAACATCTCATTCGTTGAACAAAGTGGTTGGCCACAACATTGTAGAACTTAAAAAAAATCACATCCCTAGGGGTCTAGTGCCACTGGAAAGGTTGTTCAATAGTAATGATGTCTCCACAGAAGCTGCCATAAAAAATAAAGAAGAAGAGGTAATGGATTGCAACATTGGGACTGTTGAAAATCCCAAAATAGTCAAACTATCCAAGGCACTAGTTGCAGAATAAAAAGACAGGTATGACAACCTCATGAAAATTTGTGCTGATGTTTTTGCATGGTCGTATGAGGATTTGAAGACATTTGACACTGACATCATCCAACATAAGATCCCTCTTAAGGCTGGTTCTAAACCATTCAGACAGAATATTAGACAATTTAATCCAATGTTGATGTCCATAATTGAAACAGAGTTGAAACAAATGCTTGATGCAAGAATTATTGTGCCCTTGAGGTACTTGGATTGGGCACACAACTTGGTACATGTCCAGAAAAAGAGTGGGGAAATACACTTGTGTGTTGATTTCTGAAATCTCAACAAGTGCTCTCTAAAGGACAACTACCCCCTTCCCAAGATGGGCCATATTTTGCAAAGGGTAGTAGGTTCCCACATGATTTCCTTGCTAGATGGATATTATGTTTATAACCAGATATCAGGGTGTGAAGAAGACAAAGAAAAAACAACATTCACCACCCCATGGGGGACATTCATGTACAGAAAAATGCCCTTCAGATCGATGAATGCAGGGGGCACCTTTTAGAGGGCCATGGACATAGCCTTTGTGGGGGAGAAAGACAAATTCATGGTTATATCTTTGGATGACATCGCCATTTTCTCCAAATCCGATGATGAACATTTACAACACCTTGAGCTGATTTTCCGGAAATACAAAATGTATGGGATCTCGTTGAATCCCAGGAAGTCCCACTTTTCCATGCCGGAAGGTAAGCTCCGAGACCACATCATATCAACAAGAGGAATAAAAATAGACCCAAACAGAGTTGATGCCATTCAAAAAATTGAAATCCCCAAAAATAAGAAGTCTATTCAATTTTTTATAGGAAAAATAATTTTTTTAAGGCGCTTTGTGCCAAAATTTGCTGAAATCATAAGGCCTATCACTAACATGCTGAAGAAATATGTTTTTATTAAGTGGTCACTAGAAGAAAATCCATCATTCCAAAGGATCAAGCAATCTTTAGTTGCAGCCACTGTATTGGTCAGCCCTGACTATTCCAAAGAGTTCTTTATTTTCTCTTTCGCTTATGAGGAAACCATTGTTGTAGTACTACTACAAAGAATTGAAGGGCATGAAAAACCCATAGCCTTTTTCAACAAATCCCTCCGAGATGCTGAGTTGAAATATGAAATATTAGAAAATCAATCTTATGCGTTGGTCAAATCTTTGAAGGCCTTCAGGGTGTATGCGTTACGGTCTAACATAACAACCTGTGTTCCTAGCAACAGTGTGAAAGAGATCATGGTCCAACCAGACAGTGAAGGGAAGAGAGGGAAATGGATTGTCAAATTATTGGAGTATGAATTTCACATAAAACCCACCCATTTGATTAAGGGACAAGGACTTGTCAAGTTGTTATCAGAGTCAAACTATAAGGTGCTGGAATTACATCAAACCTTCACTCAATTAGATGCACCCATGACACAATTTGGAAAGGACATCATGAATGTATTTGAAAACTAATGTTCTTCACCTTGGTACAAAGATGCTATTTACTTTCTGCAACATCTAGAATGCCCACCAGATTTGAAAAAAACGAAGGCCAAGTCTCTTAAATTAAAAGATGTAAAATTTTCCATTTTAAATCAGAACTTGTATTGGAGAGATCCTGCTGGCATCCTATTAAAATTTCTTGATGGAGATGAATGTAAACAAGTCACAAAATATATGCATAGAGGATTTTGTGGAGGACACCATCATTGGAAAGCCACAACCCTTAAGATCCTAAGGGCATGGTACTATTGGCCCACCCTTTTCTTTGATGTATTTACCACAGTAAGGGCATGCAATGAATGTCATAAATTTGTAGGAAAACATAAATTACTCTCACTACCCCTAAAGCCTATCACTACCAATGGTCCCTTTCAAAAATGGGGATTAGATTTCATAGGTGAGATAAACCCACCCTCCAGTGGGAAGCACAAGTGGATTCTCACTGCCACTGACTACTTTACCAAATGGATCGAGGTTGTCCCCACCAGGAATTTTTGCTGACAAGGTGATCATGAATTTCTTGGAGACAAATATATTTGCCTGGTTTGGCTGCCCTAGAAATTTAATAACAGACAATGCCCAGGCATTCAAGTCCAAGGCCATGATTGACTTATGTGGTAGCCATAACATTTCCTTAACATATTCCACACCCTATTACCCTTAGGTAAATGGGTTGGATGAGTCATCAAACAAGAATCTCATCAGGATCATTAAGAAATTCTTGACTGAAAACAGGAAATCCTGGAACTCTAAACTTAAGTATGCCTTGTGGGCTAACAAGATAAACACTAATATATCTTTGGGAACCTCACCATTTCAGTTAGTCTATGGGATAGATGATGTCTTCCCTACTCAACTTGGTCTACAGTCCTAAAATTATTACAGGAAGAAATTGAGGAGCCAAACAACATCCAAAGGAGAATCTTTCAGATTATAGAGGTTCAACAAAAGAGAGAAGCACTGAATCAAATAACTGAGGCATACCAAAGCAAGGTCAAATAAAATTTTGACCAGAAAACCAAGAAGGAGACCTCATCTTGAGGTGGGATGCCAAAAGGGAAGAAAATACCAAGCATGGTAAGTTCAATAACCTTTGGTTTGGTCTTTTTAAGGTGGTTAAGATTATAGACAATAATACATTTATTTTGCACAATCTAGATGATACTGAGATTTTTGGAGGCCCAGTAAATGGGCGCTTCCTGAAACACTATTTTGCTTGAAAGACTGAGGGAAGGTCCCTCTTGTACCATAACTACTTTTATTTTTTCATTTGCATTTGATTAGTTAGTTTGTGTGTGAATAAAGACTCCATATCCCAACAAAGGCACTGGGGTGTAGCTACAGTTTTTAATTTCAGATATGCATGGCTGAGATATAGTGACAGATATGCATGGTCGACAGATAGAAACAAAGGTAAATTAAGGGAAGTGGGAGCAAGTTACTAAATTCCAAGGCACCTGATTTGTAGTTCTTAACACCCTACAGGGGGGTGTTGTCCCCAGTTGGAGCCAATGTTGAGACCTAAGTCTGCACCCCTGCCCTTCCTCTCTCATTACCTTATACCTCCATCAAAAATCATACCTTTTATGTTGGTTAAGTTGGCCCCCCATTACTAAATGACTCATTTTTTTGTGATCATTACCTCTCTTGACTGATTTTTTGCAGCGTCTTTTGTTTTCTTGAAGGGTAATTACATGTTATGGTTTGGGTTTGAAGTACTTGTCATCATACTTAGCATTGGTTCAGCTCATAGCAGGTGTAATAGTGTTTTTATATGCACCTATAAGGTTAATTGCAAGAAATAAGCTATTCTTGCAAATGTGGTTGGCGCACTAATTTTAAATTATTTAATAATTTAATGTGTTATTTTAAATATTTAAACCGTTTGAATGGCACTTGCATATGTGCGCAATCATAAACAAGTGCCTCCACACCAAATTGCACACTGTTTCATCATTATACAACATCAGTCATGGTCATGAGAACTGTGTTGTTCAATCATGGCTATTGCAGGTTGAACAAAGGGTTAACAACACGCAGGTATCTAGTTCAACATGAAGAGATTCACATTCACTGCATCATCGACAACATAACCGCTTTGTACACCATGGTTCCTCCCCAAGAGTGATGGCAGTTGAACAGGACCGAGCCACAAGGCATAGATCTATTCGATGCCATACCTGAAATCAAGGATATTTTTATAAAGGCAGAATGGTATGACTTCCTATGCACATTTGAAGGACACCACATAGGCCTTGATATGTTGTTCATGCAGACGTTCGATGGCTTCCAAACCCAGCTTGGGGATACCTGGATTCATATTACATAACACTTCATTGGAGTATCTTGCGCTCTCCCTATCTGTGGGGAAAGGTGGTTTAAGAAAGGCAAGATGCCTCCTAACCTCTGCAACAAATTCTTGGTTCCTGAGCACCAAGACCCTGACTGAAGCCAAGGAATCTCTATGTCGTGGATAAAGGAATATTGAAAGGGAGCCCTAGTTGTTGGCATGTTTTAAGATAGAGGCAGAGTATGCATGTTTTCCATTGATGGAAAAGATCAACATGATTAGTAGAGCAACGAGAATGGCATGGCAATGGAAAGATTAACAGTGAAGAGCAATAATGATCGTTGGATCCCATTCATAATTCTCGATGACCGTTAGATATGAATTCAGATAGGAGGAGCGCACAGTAGAAGAGAATAGATCTCAGGTGTCAGATCTGAGCCCGAAGACCGACCTTCGTTGGATCCATAAGAAGGAGCATGATCTTTACGTGCAAGATGAAGCGAGCCTACCAAATCTCGAAAGCAAGAGGACCGTCCATCTTCAACAAGAACACGTGGCAAGCGACTAGAATTTCACTGACCTGCACATTGGAGGAGTCAACGGAACATGGTGTGGGAACTTGCGATATGCGAAATCCCGAGAATTGATCTGGACCTTTGGATCGAGGTATGTTGTGGAACGTTGGATGCATAGGATACATGGTGAGTGATTGACATTTCGATGATTGGAAATTCAAAGAAAAGAGGTTCTCTATCCTATGAAATCGTGAAATGTGAAACCATGACTTAATCTGAGTCGTTGATCAAAGGGAGATCGTGGACTGTTAATCAGGCATGACAAAGGCCCGTGAAGTTGCGAAATCGTGATAAGATCTTGACTGTTGATCCAAGAGGGACATGTGGCAAGGGATTAACATTTCGCTGACTAGAAAGTCAAAGGAAGGAAATGCTCTAACCTTGCAACTCACGATATGTGAAATCACGATAAGGTCTGGCCCGTGGTCATAGACAAAGTCACATCGTCGAAGGCTTAAGGGAAGGAGCTAAAGCTCCATTTCAGGGATCGCAACTTGGAGTGTCGAGACCCTTCATCACAGGAATCCCAAAACCCGAGATCGCGATGAGATCTGGATCGTCGGATCATTGGAGATCTCGATCGTTGATCAGGCTCGATGAAGTTCATAAGTTCACGAAATGCGAAACACCTTTTGGTGTAGGCTGTGGTCACCACCGATGGTCATGTGAGAGGGAGGAGCTAGCGGAGCTAAGCTCCATTTCGGGGATCACTACTTGGAGCGTCGAGACCCTTCGAAATAGGATTGCTGAAATGTGAAATGCGAAATGCATTTTGATTAGGCCCATGGTCACATCCAGTGGGCATATGGGATAAACGCAAGACCTTGCGGATTTAATCCAAAGATGCTTGTTAAATGGAAATTTGATCGAAGGGATACTATTGATCTTTATGATTAACTGTTCAGTTACGATTCAGTTAATAGAACCAAATCACAGTTCTTGGACGGTTGACGATTAAGTGGTTGAAGCGTTGTTGTCCTAGGAATTTGAGGTGTAATTGAAGTTGTGTGAAGTGCATAAAAGAAAGACGCAGTGACTGTGTATGGTTGGTTGTTCTGAATGAAAAATGAGTTGAACTGTAAGAAAGAGAAAATTACAGTATGCCCAGTGTGAGACCGACAATATGCGCAGTGTGAGATAAAAATCAGAGATGAGTAACAGAGGCTGAAAAGACAGAAGCAAGAGTAAAATTGCAGAACAACTTGAAGCAAAGCAGAATTGCAGAACAAATAGAAGCATAGAAGAATTGCAGGACAAAAGAGAAGTGGTAAGAATTGAAACACCTGCGTTGTTGGTCATTCAATCATTTTACTTATAAACAAGGAGGTAGGGTGGTGCTAGGGAGGAATGTGGTCCTATGATATTCAAGTTGATGCTTGAATACTGGGAGTTGTAGCTTCCATCTAGTTGTGGCTAGAAAACAGGGCAGCAGGGTGGTGCTTGGGAAAACACAAAGTTTTATGTATGCAAGTTGGTGCTTGTATAATTGGAAGTAGTTGCTTCCATCCAGTTGGTGCTAGAACACTCATGGAGTTGGTGCTTCCTTCTAGTGGGTGCTAAAGAAACTAGAGAGTTAGTGCTCTCAACAAGTTGGAGCTTATGAAATAGAGTTAGTAGCCTCACTTTGAGTTGGTGCTCAAACATAGATGATGTACAAAACTTAAAAGACTACCTATCATTTCAAAGAAGAAGAGGTTTTCTCCCTTTATGGGTTTCCTCGTGAAAAATTGTCTCTATATATATCTTATGTGTGACTGATGCTCATTATTTATGTTGTCCATATGTTGTATAATATTGATGGTCACTTGGAGAAAGATTAAAAATGGTTCAATAGACTTAAAATTGTTTAAGAACAGTAACAACTGATTCACCCCCTCTCTCAGTTGTCTTAGTAATTTCAACAATTGGTATCAGAGTAGGTTCCTTTTATCAAAAGGTAGATCTGTAAGCTTAAACATGACAAGTCATGAAGGGACTTCAGCCACTAAGCCTCCTTTGTTTGATGGAACAAATTTTTCCTTCTGGAAGGTTAGAATGAGAACACACCTAATGGCCTTAGGTGTTGATGTTTGGGATGTAGTAGAGACCGGATACATAAAGCCTGTTGTGCTAGCTTCCAAGGATGATAAGTTAGAATTTAGCTTTAATGCTAAGGGAATGAATGCTAT
>SNQJ01S0003728.1:539632-557469 GCA_010110895.2 Picea sitchensis | reverse complement strand
GTGGAAATTTAACTAAATTTTGAATTGTAATCTGCTAAGAGTTTAAGTTATAAATAAACAAAGACATTACGTGGACATTTTCTCGTTGGGGAGGCATGGTTGGCACATAGTCCAAAAAACTAAATTTGACCATCGTTTGGAAAAAATTGAAATCCATGCACTGAGCAACAAACGAAAGGAATGCAAGGAAGGGAAGCACCGACGACAGGGCATTTCAGAGTGGAAAAAGTTGCACCGGTGCTTGAGAACTCTATAACACTGAAAATGGTAAAAATTATTTTTTACAGCCAATAATTATTTTTTATTTAGCCTTGTTACGGTGCACTCGATTGTTAGATACACAGGTGCATCTGTATTTAACTAGCACACCTGGGTATATATTTTTTTAAAATAACCCTGCCACGATGTGCTATTTTTTAGAGCAACTTGAAGCACCGGTGCATCCTTATTTAAGGAGCGCACCACAATCTATATTTTTAAAATAACCATACCACGACGCACCATTTGTTAAAGGACCGGTGCGTTAGTATTTAGATAGCACACTAGAGTATATTTTTTTAAATATCCCAACCACGGTGCACCATTTTGTTAGAGCACCGGTGCGTCAGTGTTTAAGGAGTGCACCAAAGTGTATTATTTTGAAATAACCCTACCACAATGCGTCATGTGTTAGAGCACCGATGTGTCCATATTTAAGTAACACATCAGAGAGAGAGAGAGTGTGTGTGTGTAAATATCCCTACCACGGTGCACCAGTGTGTCTGTGTTATAAACGCACCGATGCGCTCTATATTTATAAAAGCACCATGAAAAAACCTCCGCTAAAACCTCTTATCTCTAGCCTCTGCTAGTGTCTTCCATTATAAACAGGTTTTTGGGCTATTTTTATAGGGGCTTCCGCAAAAACCTCTGCTAGAGGGTATTTTCCTTGTAGTGAATAGTATTTTTCCTTTCTATACTGCACTTCTTACATAAATATTCGAATTCGTTTCCGTAGAACTCTCCACCATTGATGGTCCTCAACACCTTAATTATTTTCTCTGTTTGATTTTCCACAAGATCATTAAACTCTTTAAACCTATCAAAGACTTCATATTTATTCCCGAGGAAATATATCCATGTATTCCTCAAGAAGTCATCTATAAATGTGACATAGTAAACATATTTTCCCAGTGATGGAACCAACACAGGTCCAAATACATCATTGCGCACCAACTATAAAATTTCCTCTACCCTCGTTGCACCAGAAGGGAATCTTTCATGATTCTACTTCCCATATACACAATTTTGACATAAATTAAAATCCAGAGAGTAGTTAGACATACGTTCAACCAGACCTATACCATGTAGTAGTCAAAATCCCTTCTCTTCAATATGCCCCAGTCTTTGATGCCACAACATAACCTTTTTCCCAGAGACTGTAGGAGTTTTTTCTTCTTCGGCTCCAATCTCAGTAACAATGGAACCCATCATTAATAGTTATTCATTGTAGATTATACATAGTTCCAATCCGAACTAACTTCAACAACACCATTTCTCCTTGAACCATCCCGCAGGTTTCTTTCTCAAACACTATTTTTACCCCTACATCGTCCATTTTTCTTACAAAAATCAAATTTATGGCCAATTCTGGGATGTGCAGAACACCTGGGAGTGTTCTAGTCCTTCCATCCATGAGCTTCAACTTGACATTTCCTCGTCCTATGATTTTGGTTGTCAAGTAATCACATAGTAAAAAGTCACCTCCATCATACCTTTCATATTCGTAGAACCACTCCTTGTGGGGAGTCATATGAAAGGATGTGCTTGAGTCAACCAATCATGCATCATGATTTGCATGTGTGCTTGAAGAAATGAAGTACACATCCCCTCCTTTTTCCATGGAGGTTTTTTCTTATTTAGAAGGCGCATCTTCAAATCCCTTCCCTCTCTAAACACTTTTGGGTCTACATTGCTTCTTATAGTGCCCTTCTTTTCCACATATCCAACATACCTTTACAAATATTTTGGGCGATTTAGATCTCCCACTTGAGGACTTAGATATATTTATTTCATGGGAGCATCCTCTTACAAACAATTCTTATGTGCTATGTCCTTCCATTTTCTTCTGCCTCTCCTCTAACAATAAGGATGAGACCACACCATCAAAACTTAAAGTAGTTGTATTACTACCTATGGACACAACCAAACTATCCCATGAGTCTAGTAAAGAGCACAATAAACTGATACATTTGTATTCATTAGAAATATTAATATCAACATATTATAACTGACTTACCACAATATTGAAGGTGTTTATATGCTCTGTCAACGAGTCTCCATATGTCATCCTCAAGTTATACAAATTCTTCCACATGAACAATTTTCTTACCAGGGACTTAGACTAATACAAAGTCCCCAACTTATCCCATAATGCCTTGGTTGTAGCTTCCCCTGACACATTGAACAATACTAAATCTGAGAGACACAACCAGATTTTTCTCATCGCCTTCCTATCCAAAATTTTCTAGTCTTCTGCTGATGTTTATGTGGGTGAAATCCATGGATCCATAATGATCCATTGATCTTTGTCCAACAATATATCTTCCTGCTTGAGCTTCCAGACCTCAAAACTTTGCCCATTAAATTTCTATCTCTATTCTCAAATTGTTCGCCACTTCTTTTCACCCAAAGAATCAATATTGTAGATTTCCCACTATAACAAGGATTATCACAGACCTTAGCCAAACCCTTAACCAAAAAGGCATCCCCCTGAAGCCAATAATTGATTTGATACCAAATGTAGATTTTAACCTTGTAAAATTAATTACTGCAAATAGATTCTTAATAAAACAGAAAAGATATAGTGACACACACACATTACACAAAGATTTTTACCCTAGAAACCCAAACCAGGAAAACTAACAACATGTTTAGAGTCACATCTCTAATATTATATTCATCATATTCTTCATTGTTTACAATATAATATACATATATGATCCCGTGGCATCCAAAACCCTAATACATTGACCCAAATTAGTCAACAACCCTAATTCCTTAATCGGAATTAGAAAACCATTGGCAAAAACCATATGCCGAAAAACTGAAAAAAACGTACGCAAACAACTACAATTTTTTTTTCTCGACGACTCCCGCCCCTGAACCCTTGCAACCCTCCCAAAGCCCCTTTTCTCCCATATAAGTGTACAAACATGGGTTCAATTTTGCAAAGAATATAACACATACCCAACTTAGCATTCTAAGACAAAGCAAATTGATGTTCAATAACACTTTGTGAGAGACATGGTTGAAGACAAGAAGGTGTTGTTGGTGAAGGTGGACACTTTGAAGAATATTGCAGATATGTTGAAAAAGTTTGTAAGCACCGAGAATTTCTCTTGGGGTAGAGAAGCAATGGGCATTGATGCCCTAAGTTGTTGATCATGTAATCCTTGGGCAAACAACAAGTGGGAGAATGGTGGGTATATGTCATATTATTTGTACGATTGACCCATTGCACTATGCATATGCATTGGGTGCAATGTGGGGGCAAAGCCCCTGAAAAAAATTATTTTGGTGGTGTTTTGGTTTTTTTTGGGCAGTTTTTGCACACAATTTTCTGGCCCATGGTTTCCTAATTTCAATTAAGGAATTAAGGTTGTAATCTAATCCAGGTTAATGAATTAAGATTTTGAATTTTGCAGGATCATATGTATATATATATATATATATATTTAAATGGTGAAGAAAATAAAATGAGAGTTAGAGGCATGGCTCTAAACATTTTGTTGGTTTTCTCGATTAAGGGTTTCCAGGGTAAATTTCTAAGTACTATGTGTGAATGCTATTGTTTTATTTATGTTTTATAAATAATTTGTGTGTGCATTGCTATACTATAAATGTATAAAACTTACAAAAGGAGTGTCAGGTGTTATAGCTCTCTGATATATGTGCATGGTCCAAAAATAGTACTTGGCCCAATATCTCAGGGCACTAACTAAGGAGGCTCAACCATGCCCTTAACTATACTACTCAACTACCCAAGTACTAAAGAGTGTTCTCCTCAAGTGTTGTTCTCAACGTTCTATAGCAACAAGACAACTAATTAACTTATGTAGATCTAGTTTCAAGTATACCTAGGGGACTTCCTATATACTTGAGGGTACACAGAAGTGAGACTTTGTATACAAGTATTGTCTAATGTGTTACTACTCTTACAAGGGTTTCCAACAATTTGATTCCAATTGTATGTCCTTCGTGTATTCTTCCTTGACCGTAGTTTTACCCGTTGGATGATAGATCACTGTGTTATTTAAAGACGCTTGAACACGTCTCTAAAAAAATTTCAAAATTTTAGGGGCTTGTTGACTCAAGAAAAAGCTCTTAAAATCATCATAAAATAACTTATTTGTTCAAGATAGGGTTTGAGGTGGAAAATGTAAAATGATCACAACCTCTGTTGTACTTCTCAAATTGGATATTATGACCCCAATAATCAAATGCCACAACTTCTCTAGATCTACTGGCATTGGTTTGACTGAAATCTATATACTCTATTAAAATATATCCAATCTGCGAAATTTGCGGTCGTCACCAAAAAAGCCCTAGAAAAATGATGATTTTAAATCAATGATATCTCCACTTTCCAGACTCCCTTTTGGATGATTTTTTTTTTTAAACTGGGTATTTTTCAAGAGGAATTCACATCTTAGGCAGGATTATCCAAATTCTGCACAAAAAGTTTCATAAATTTACTGGAATGTTGTTGTCCTCTTTTATCCATAAAAAAGGGGAAAAAAGAAAAAACAAATCCCACTTTGTACCCAAAAATTCTCCCACTTCATGTTGAAGAAAGAGCTTTGCAACCACATGTAATGTACTTAAACTAAAAACTTTAGAGAAATCACATAAAATGTAGAGAAAAACAAAAAAACATAAGAGAAAATAGATAAACCCTGGGAAATATCTCTCAAGAATAAAAAATAGAGAGCTATGTTTGCTTGCCTCTTCAAGGGGGCAGCCTCCTAGAGAAAAGTTCCAATTATAATAAAAATTCTTGAAAAAAAAGTACATAACCTTCTACTTAGCTTATAGCTATCCAAATACAATATTAACTACCCATGGGCCCACTTATAATGAGGGATTACTAACTAATTTGGACCTTATTTTATAAAGATGACTTTTTTACAATGAATGACTAATAACTAACTACTCAAGGAGCCTTATTCAATGAAGTAAGGGGGTTCGGGTAGGACCCTGACATGAGTATTGTAAGAGATGTGATGTGTCAGCATGTAGGAAAACCATCTCGATGTGATGATCTACCTTTGTTTCATGTTGTGGTGTTGGAATCATTTGAGAAATGGGATATTGATTTTGTCAGTTTGATCAATCCCCCTGCATGAAGGTATGGAGTGCACTACATTATTACAAAGATAGAGTACTTAACACGTTGGGTTAAAGCCATGCTAGTCAAACATTCCACTACATAGATTGTTGCACGTTTCATTTTCAAGAATATAATAACAAGTTTTAGCTATCCATTGGCTTTGATGAGTGATTAGGGCACACACTTCATTAATACTACAATCGGAGATTTGAACAAATAATTCATGATTCATCATTAGAGAATTACACCTTATCATCCATAGGTTAATTGGACAATGGAAGCTTTTAATAATATTTTGGAACATGCTTTGACAAAGACTTGTAATGTGGAGTGAGATGATTGGATGAGTGTGTTCCTACATTTATATGTGCATATAGAATCATTTGTAATAGGTTGGTGAAGCACACTCCATTTTGGTTGGTGTATGGAAAATAAGTAGTGATGCCCCTAGAATTCATTGTTCCTAGTTTGTGCATTGTAATAGCTAAAAAAATGATTGATAGTGAATCTCTTTAGAGGAAATTAGAGGATCTCATGGAGCTAGAAGAACACCTTGTCATTACATGATTTAATTAGACAATGGAGAAATGTAGATGAAAGGTTTGGCATGATCGTGATACTTGTTCAACGGTAATGGGACTTGAATCACTAGTTTTACTTTCGATTGTTTTTTTTTTTTTTAAATACAATGAAATTGAGAATGAGATGGTTGGGACCCTTTTGCATTGCATACATGTTAGAAATTGGTGCAGTAAAATTAACAAAGTTGGATGGCCATCCAATGAAGGGCCTAGTGAATGGTAGTCGGTTGAAGGCTTGTTATGGCTCATTAGAAGCCCAATGAATGCCTACGTAAGTGATACATTTGTACTATAGTAGGAATAGAGTTTGGTACTGAGTTAGCGGTTGATTAATTTGTGATTGTGACAAAGTAGTTAAGGTTTGTGTTGTTGATTTGGGTTGCACGTTGAAAGTAAAAAATAGTTATTTTTCTTTTAAGGTGGTGGTTATTAAGAACAAGTCATGTTGTGTTAATAAGACAAATAAATATACCAAGACTTTAAAAAGGTACAAACCTAGATTCTCTTAGATTAATGTCATGGGTGACTTTGACAAGAAGTGAGGTGATGATGGTGATATAACATTAATTTTAAGGAGAGATCGTGGGAAGAAATTTGAGAACATGATGGTGAAGATAGTGTGATGTGTTTGAGTTATGGTCATAATTTGAATTACCCATGGTGAACATTAAACAATGGTACACACAATGGTGCACCCCAATATGACAAGCCATGGGAAGTAATTGACAGGTCCGTTGTTGATTTACTATAAGTAAGAAGAAAGGAGTTGGGGATTACATCCATGCTTTCAAAATTTGCATCAGAGAATTGAATAAGTGAAGGATTATTTTCTATGACCGTGAGTCTAATGGTGACTTCATCCAAGACCAAAAATCATCCAAAGAAGAAGGCCCATAAGGAAGTGAACATGGCCATTGTGGAATCCCATGAAAAGGTACATATTGTGGAGCAACTACTCGAGAAAGTTAGTATTGAGGGGTTTTCATATTTTAATTTGTAGGATGCTACATAGTTTCTTGACTTCTAGTTCGATGTTTATGCAAAGTAAAGACATTAATCAATGAGAATAATAATGTTGAGTCAAAAGTATGTGTTGTGTGCTATTTGTGACAAGAGTGAGTGAACTATACTAACTTGATGGTTGTGAATCAAGAACAGACAATAATGGGTGTAAGAAGTAGAAACCCCAACTCTAAGCTATGTCTACCATTCTCAAACTTACACTATTCATGAAATAATTGGACAAAGCAAGAAAGAAAACCATAACATGAACAAGAGCTTGTAAAGAATGAAATAATAACTCCATTACCCAATATAAGTGGGCAAGAATACACATGTGGAGAGAAATTGATGAAGACTTGTGGGCTCCAAAGCCCCCTCCTTGGGATGGGTCCTTGGTGTATGTATGATCCCCTCCATAGTGTATGAACAAGGTACATAGTGTTGGGTATGTGTTATATTCTTTGCATGACCAAACCTAGTTTCCACATTGCATTGGGAATGAAGGGGGGTCATAGGGGACTTTGGGGGAAACACTCCAGAATTTTTTTTTGGGCGGTTTTTGCATCCGTTTTTCAATGGTTTTTTTCGGCACATAGTTTTCGCCGATGGTTTTCTATATCCAGTTAAGGAATTAGGGTTGTTGACTAATTCAGGTCAATGGATTAAGGGTTTTGTACGTCGTGGGATCTTATATATATTGTATTGTAAACAATGAAGATACATGATGAATATAATATTAGAGATGTGACTCTAAACAAGTTGTTCATTTTCCACGGTAAAAATCGTGTAATGTGTGTGTGTGCCATTGTATCTTTTATGTTTTTGTTAAGAATATGTTTGTAGTAGTTAATTGTAAAAGCTCAAAATATACATTTGGTATCAGAGCAATTATTGGCTTCAAGGGGACGCCTTTGTGATTAGGGGTTTGGCTCGGGTATGTGATAAACCTTGTTACAGTGGGAGATCTTCAATATTGATTCTTGCAGTGAAAACAAATGGTGAGCAGTTCAAAAATAAAGATTGAGAAATTTAATGGGAAAAGTTTTGAGTCATGGAAGCTCAAGATGGAATATCTATTGGTGGAAAAATATTAGTGGATCATTGTGGATCCAGGTACTACACCTACAGGAACGTCAACATAAGACTAGGAAAAGTTGGACTGAAAGGTGAATAACACAATCTGATTGTGTCTCTCAGATACAATATTATTGAATGTGTCAGGGGAAGTTACAACCAAGGCTTTACATAATAAGTTAGGGGATTTGTATCAGTTTAAGTCCCTAGCAAACAAATTGTTCATGCGGAAGAAGTTGTACAACCCGAGGATGAAAGATGGAGACTTGGTGACAGAGCATCTGAACGCCTTCAGTAAAGTGGTAAGTCATCTATTATATGTTGATCTTAATATTTTTGATGAATATAAGTGTATCAATTTATTGTGATATTTACTAGACTTGTGGGACAGTTTGGTTGTGGCCATAGGTAGTAATACAACTACTTTAAGTTTCGATGATGTGGTCTCATCCTTGTTGTCGGAGAATATGAGACGAAAAAACATAGAAATCTGGAGCACAAATGCCTTATTTACAAGAGGATGCTCCCCATAAATAATTGGAACTAAATCCTCAAGTGGGAGATCTAAATCTCCCAGAAAATTTGTAAAGGTATGATGGAGATGTGGAAAAGAAGGTTACTACAAGAAACATTGTAGATCCAAAAGTGTTGTGAGAGGGAAGGGATCTGAATATGTTCCTTATACATAAGAAAAAACCTCTATGAAATAAGGAGGGGATGTGTACTTGGCTTCTTCAAACACACATGTAGATCATGAGGCATGAGTGATTGAATCAGGTGCATCCTTTCATATGACTCCTCACAAGGAGTGGTTTTGCGAATATGAAAGGTATGATGGAGATGATTTTTTCCTAGGTGATGACTCGACAGCCAAAATCAAAGGACAAGGAAAATTCAAGTTGAATCTCATGGATGGAAGGATTAGAACACTCACTGTTGTTCTACACATCCCAGGATTGGCGAAAAAATTGATTTATGTAAGAAAAATGGACGATGTATGTGTAAAAACAATGTTTGAAAAATAAACTTGCAGGATGGTTTGAGGGAGAATGGTTTTGTTGAAGGGAGCTCGACTTGGAAATATTTAAAATCTGCAGGGAATAAATATTAGTGATGGGTACAAAAATTCCATTGTTTCTGATATTGGAGTTGAAGAAGAGAAAATCCTATAGTCTATGGAGAAAAGATTATGCTATGGCATCAAATATTGGGGCATATCAGAGAGAAGACTCTTCGAGTACTACACAACAAAGGTATGGTTGAAGGTATGGAAAATTTCTCTCTGGATTTTTATTTATGTGAACATTGCGAATATGGGAAGCATAATCATGTAAGATTATCCTCTAGAGCTATGAGAACAGAGGGGAATTTACAGTTGGTGCACAGTGATATGTTTGGACMTGTGTCAGTTACATTACTGGGAAAATCTGTGTACTATGTCTCTTTTATAGATAACTTCTCGAGGAATAYATGGATTTATTTCCTCAAGAAGAAATTTGAAGTCTTTGACGAACTCAAAGAGTTTAAGGCTCTTATGGAGAATCAAACAAAGAARAGAATTAAGGCGCTGAGGATGGTAATAGTGGAGAATTATGCAGAAATGAATTCAAAGAATTGTGTAAGAAGTGTGGTATAGCAAGGAAAAAAAATACTCCATAAACACCTCAACAGAATGGAGTTGCAGACAAGATGAACATTACATTGATGGAAAAAACAAGGTGCACACTCAGTGGTGTCAGGTTAGGACAAAAATTTTGTGTAGAGGCAGTGGGTACTGCATGTTACCTAGTCAATTAATCACCCTCATCAACACTATATGAMAAGATTCCACATGAGGTATGGACTTGTTAGAAACCCTCCAGTTCCAAAGGAAAACATGAATAAGTTAGAATAAAAGACTGAAAAATATATATTTATTGGGTATACAGATGGCATGAAAGGTTATAATATTTGGAACCAAGAAACCAAGAAGGTAGTGTATAGTTGAGATGTGGTATTTAGAGAAATCAAAGATCTTTTCAAACAAGAAGTCCTACTAAGGAAGGAAGAACTATAACACACCCGACCCCCTAAACCCTCTTAGGATGGTGAGATGTTGAATTTTTACTTCTAGTAAGCTTCAGGGCGTAGGTCTACACCCTCTTAACCAACCTTTTTCCCTCATGGCCCACATGAGGAATTCTTCTTCATATTTTTCACTGTGTGCATAAGTGACAAATCCACAGGTTTGTCACGCTTCCTCACTCAACAATTCCTTGTCAAAATTTTTCTACACAGACTAGGGATAAACCTCCCCAATCAGACAACTCAGACTCACTCAGTCCAACCATATCGATGGTCAACGCTAAGTTGGGTTCCTTTCCTATCAGGAAAGCGGGTTATAGAACCCATGTTTTGTTCCCGATCAAACTTCTCTGATAGCTCTACTCCTGAAATATCTAAAGGTCCTCAGGTTAGGAAATCAACGATCTCGATTGACTTGGTACCTCAACTACGCAACGATTAATGCATCTCTCATTATCTTCTTAACACTTTCACTATTGGGGCCACCATAAATCCATGATTGTGATATTATCGGGTTGCCTTTCCCTCAGATCAACGATCTCTAGCTTCTTGAACATCCACCATTAAAAAGTGTCCACTCTCCGTGATTACAAGAATTCTCAAACGATGCTTCCGGACAAGAAATTCTCTGATGGATCTGAGAGTCCTCAGATCCTCACATCTAATGGTCATGGATCATTTATATCTCATTACTACTCAGTATTTAACTGACACTAACACTTCTATAGGATTCCTTCTTCAGGATGGATCATCCCAGATCCAACAACTTAGAACTTGTCGGATTCAACACAGATAGATCTACGACTCTGTTCACTCTTAGGCTCTCGACATCAAACATTTCCTCATTGAAAATAATCATGTACCTATTCCCAAACTTTACCAATCTCAAGAGATCTCCCAATAGACTTGTCATCTTAACACTCAGGGCATCTATGACCCAGATCTCATCGACCCATCCTCCGATAGATCAATAAGTCACATCCTTGTGGAATTCTCCCATTAGGAGTCCACTATGACTTTAAATTTTGGGTCTTTCCTGAAGGATTTACATTTTGATAGAATTATCCTTAAGCCTGTATCTCCGATGAATAGTCAAGATCTGCTCTTTCCCTCGAATCAATGACTATCTTTCCTTTGGGTTTAAGTAAGGGTTTTCAACAGGGTTATGAGTCATTTCTAGACTTAACAGTCCCATGGTCTTCCAGACACACTCTTGCAAAGGGTTTTAACTCAACTCCTTCAAGATTTTAAACCACTTCTCCAACAAGCATTAAGCCTGCCTCCTAGACACCCAAATGAATATTTTATATCCTGCAAGATTTCCATTTCAAAGGGCAGGGAAAAACACAGGATTGTCCTCCTGCACTATCGTTCCTCATACAATTATCAAAGTTAATTCATTTAACAATTAAGGGAGATTATATCACTCCATTTAACTTAGTATTAACATTCATTCATTATGCTTAATCCATTTACATGAACAAAATAAAATTTACCACCATTAATAAACATTTGAGAGACATTTTAGGTAAGACACTTATCTATACAATGATGTTTCCAACCAACCAATTGACTGAGGGTAAATTCCTTTCCACCCAACCGTAGGCTATGCTACACTTTTCCTTTCTACAACATCCCACCCTCGTTCCATGCCATGATACCACCAAGGGACTCTTTTAGTTGACTGCCAAGTCAAAGAATGGATCAAGAAGGTTACTCTCCTTCACTCCACTGGCAAGAACAAAAGTTCCCCTCTTCCCACTAAGCTCAGGGCCTCCATTAGTTTATCAGGCACCTTCCCAACTAGATTTCCTCTACACAAGGGAGTCCCTTATCTGCTACACAATCCCTCTGTGACCTCCACTTATCAGTGCCAATTTATTTCTAGCAAGTACCACGTCGTGACCCTCTTTCTCTCTAGTCTGGATATGGGTCTTCTCTATTCTAGGGTGACCATTCAAATATTGGGCAAACTTCCTATTTTCCTCAGGAAAAATTCACAGTTTCTCTCTGTTGCTTAGAGTTGTCTGCGTGAGATCTATCTTCTCACACACAATACCATTTGTTTGTGATTCTACAACCCGTCTRTGTTCCTCTGCATRTGTGTATTATCGTGTGTAGTGCRMCTATCTCCTATGTGTCTTCTGTGTGTGTCGCGTCTCTACATTTGCTCATCATTTTTTTTTCTATTTTTTCCCTCTTACTCCTTATTCCTTCTCCTCCATTGGAACCTTCTCTCTATTCTTCAATATCCCCATTGAATTTTGTCATAAGTAAGCTCCCAGGTCAAGCTCCCAAATCGAAGGGAAAATCCTTGTGTACTTCTAGTACCAGTTCAGATGGAAGTTATAACTAATAAACTACCAAAATTGAACACCATTAACGAGTTCCTTGAGGTCAATATAGTCAAGGTATGTTGGATATATTATGCATTCAATTAATGAAGGTGTAGGATAGATTACTAGGAAAGCTTCCTAAATTCTTCATTAAAACTTCCCAGTTCCACCTCACTAGTCCCACTCATGGTATCATGGTCAGTACTGCAAGGCTTCTTCTCAGTCAGTTGTCTAGTGTTTTTATTAACATAAACTTAATTACATGCTTCATTAATCACAATACAAGAAGTCTTAAACACAATTACAGTCATGGAGGAAAACGGGGTGTTACAAGAACCAAAGAAAATAGAGTTTGAGTTGAAGGATAATGAATCAAACTCTACAGAAGAACATGAATCAGAAGAATAAGATCCTCATACTCTAGTATTGAGGAGATCAATTCGGGAAATAAGGCAACCCAAAAGGTATATACCTCTGATTTTCGTTCAAATTTTGCTTTGTCTATTGCTAATGATGATCCTATAACTGTTAGAGAGGTAGTGGATTCAGAGGATGGGAAACTCTAGAAAAAGGCCATGGTTGAAGAAATGGTACCCTTGAAAAAGAATGAGGCTTGGGATATAGTGGAGTCACCAACTGGAAGAAATCCCATTGGAAACAAACGAGTGTTTAAGAAGAAGTTGAATGTAGAAGGGAAAATGGAGAAATACAAAGCTTGGTTAGTAGAAAAACATTACTCCCAGGTAGAGGGAATTGAATTTGGTGAGCTTTTTCTCATGTTGCCAAGTTAACTTCAATTATGTTTCTTTTATTTGTTGTTGTTGCTTTTGATTTTTAAGTAGAATAGATGGATGTGAAGACAAAATTCTTACATGGGTATCTGGAAGAAGAAATCTACATGAAGCAACCATAAGGATTTGATGTGAAGGGAAAGAAAGATCTAGTATGCAGGCTGAAAAAGTCTCTATATGGGTTAAATGAATCACCAAGGATGTGGTATAAAAAATCTGATACTTATTTGTTGGGACTTGGTTACATAAGGAACAAAGCAGATCACTATCTATATTTCAAATTAATCGGTGATCATCTTATTTATTTGGTCTTGTATGTGGATGATATGTTGCTGATAGTAAACGACAAGGAGATTATCCAAGATGTGAAAACTCAGTTGTCCTTTAAATTTTACATGAAGGCACTTGGTGCTACAAATTTAATCTTGGGCATGAAAATTAAAAGAGATCGGGCAAACATAAAACTCTGGTTAAATCAGAGGAAATATGTCAAGACAATGTTGCAGAGGTTTAATATGCAAGAATGTAAATCGGTCAGGGTTCCTATTCCTATAGGTATAAAATGATCTACAGATCACTTTCCAAAGACACAAGAAGAGGAAGAGAACATGCCTTTTGTTCCATATGCTAGTGCGGTTGGCAGTTTGATGTATGCAATGGTCTGTACTAGACTAGGCATTTCACATGTAGTGGGAGTTATGAGCAGGTATATGTCAAAAGCAGGGAAGGAGCATTGGACAATAGTAAAGAGGGTTTTTAGGTATTTGCATGGCACTACTAGTTATGGATTGTGCTACCAAGGAAGGCCAAGATTGGATAGAGTGTTGGACATACATAGGTTTGTTGATGCAGACTGGGATGGAGATCTGGATTGTAGAAGATCTACAGGTGTGTATGTGTTTAACCTGTTTGGAGGAGCAATCAGTTGGACGAGCAAAAGACAAGTTGCAATGGGACGTTCAACTACATAAGCAAAATACATGGAAACCATTCATGCAAGCAAGGAAGCAATATGGTTACATAGATTGTGTTCAGATATTGGGTTGGTACAACAAGATGTAAGAATAGATTGTGACAGTCAGAGTGCAATCTTCTTGGTGAAGAACCTGACTTATCACTCAAAGGCAAAGAATATCAATGTTCAATATCACTTTGTGAGAGACATGGTTGAAGAAAAATAAGGTGTTGTTGAATAAGGTTGACACTTTGAAGAAAGTTGCAAATTAATTAACAAAATCTTTGAGCAGTGAGAAGTTCTCTTGGTGTATAGGGTTTATGGGCATTGTTTCCCTGGATTGTTAACTATGTAACCCTGTAACCCCCTGCATGCAAATAAAACAACAAGTGGTATAATGTTGGGTATGTGTTATTTTCTTTGCACGACCAAACCTAGGGTTCACATTTTTTTGAGTGCATGAGGGTTTGGGGGCAGTGCCCCCCAAAAAATTGTTTTTTGGCGGTTTTTGCACATGTTTTTTAGTGATTTTTCGGCACATGGTTTTCGCCATTGGTTTTCTAATTTTGGATAAGGAATTAAGTTGTTGACTAATATGGGTCAATGGATTACGGTTTTTGGACGCCACGAGATCACACACACACACACACATATTGTAAACAATGAAGATACATTTTGAATAGAATATTAGAGGTGTGACTCTAAACATGTTGTTGGTTTTCCCGGTTTAGGTTTCCAGGGTAAAATATTATGTGTAATGTGTATGTGTGCCATTGTATATTTTACGTTTTTATTAAGAATATGTTTGTATTAATTAATTGTACAAGGTTAAAATCTACACCTAGATAAAAAAAAAATGCACTATCAAGAGGAAGAGGTCCTCAATATTTCTAGTGCGATTCCGACAACATAACCTTACTATGAATGGATGGATGATGAATGGAGTGACCTCAAGGATTTTATAAGAAAAATAGTGGTTAATCCCACTTGACATAGTCTTCAAAATAGTGGCTAAAGATGACCAAATCAACATTAGCAACTATAATTATGGTTTAAAATGGTCCACATATAACTAACTTTCCATTTTTAGAAAATTCAGCTCAGAACAATCAAAGTTGGTTATTTGGTGGAGCAATGTATCTTTTGGGGGTATTATCCATGTTGGGAGCACATCTTTTGGGGGAAATATTTATGCTAGCCCTTTTTGGTCAAAACATGACTTTGACTTTTCAATTTTTGGAGGTCACATGATGGTAGAAAATGGGGTGAAATGGAGGCTAAATATGCCAATAATGGTGTATTTCCATAAGACTATTGGAAATGACACAAGTGAGCATTTTTAAGGTGATAATAGATTGCCCCTTGATGTGTGAGGTTATGAGTAAATCATATGATCAAAATACATCACAGTTTCTTTTATCCAAGTTCAGAGAAGACCAAGGAGGGAGAGGAGTGCCTGAGGAAGGAGAAGAATGTCACCCATGGAAAACCATCTATCAACAAAAAGTCAAAAGGTGATCACTAAATCTTTATTTTTATTTATATTTATCATTAAGTCAAATATTAGATCTTTATTTATATTTATCATTTCCCCTAAAAACTACATTAAAATTTTCATGTGGTGTTTTAAAATAATACTCAAGGAATTTGAATCGATATGCCAAACACTAACTTCAATAATTTAATTTTCATGTGGTGTTTTAAAATAATACTCAAGGAATTTGAATCGATATGCCGAACACTAACTTCAATAATTTAATAAAGCATTATTATTATTGATGAAATGATAAGAAAACTTACCAAATTATGAGTCTATAGTAAAAGGATCAAAGAAAATTATCCTATTAAATTCCACTTAAATTAATTTAACTTGTTAACCCTTTTTACCTAGTTCTTAAATTCTTAAAACGACCATAAAAATCAATCTCAAACATCTATAAATATTAATTATGCCTATAAAAAGTGCTCATTTCCCTGTACTATTTAATCTGTAACGATAATTACATCTTATTAAATTTATTTAAGAGAGGATTTTCAATCCTTCGTCTCTGAATTTCACTGGTATAATGATCACATTGCAATACATATTATATATAATTTATATAAAATAAAATTATATATATATATATATATATATATATATAGTTTAAATGGGTCTAGTGGTTAAAAATGTGTGTTTTCTCTTAAGAGATTATAAATTCAAATACTAAGATCCAGGTCGTTAGGTGTTAGCTCTAACACCAATCAAACCAAATTACTTGTTTTTCATCATATCACCTCATCCAAAGTTTAAGTGATCAAATTTAATTTATACATAATAATGTAATTAGATGTAAAATTCATTGAAATAAAAATTTAAAGAGATGACTATTTTGCTCAAAAGTAACTCAGATTTGTATGTATTGAATTCACAAATTCTTTTGACATTTTCGTTCGTACATAACCAATTATTCCTTTTTAACATTGAAATACAGTGTTTTGTTTTTCTTATTTTTTAATGAGATCTGAACCTTCATTACAAAATAATCTTTATAACGTTAATATGTAAGAAATATGAAGGGGCAACCCTAAACTATGTTGAGGTTATTTCTTATTATTTAATTTGAATTGAAAACTACTATGGCATTCATTATTAAATCTTGTAAATCTATATTCAAATCTTCATGCGTTAATATTCAAAGGAGCTAATCCCTAAACCCATCCTCAACAATATTAACGAGGCTATAACTTAATTCAAATTTCATTGCTTCAAAGGTTGCAATTTGGTTTTGATCTCATTTATATGGTGCTAGAATGATCACTTCAGTATAAGATTATTGTAGTCATTTTAAGTTTAGATATATTTTATGAGTTGATCATTAGAATATCTATGGCAGTTTATAGATCAACTTTGCTTGTTCCTTGATAAATTTCCTTTGTAAAGAAACTTCTTATTTTTAACGCTTATTACCTTGACACTTTTGCAAGTTAATACAAGTGGTTTTCTCAAGGAGGTAATCACCATCATTCATGTTTTGATCTTGGTGCATTTGCCTAGCTGTTTGACTGGTTTTCTTTATGAGAGAAGATTATTTTCTTATATGGTTGAAACCCATGTGTATAAAGTCTCTTGAGGAATTTTATTTGACAAACCAAATCACTATCATTGATGCTTTTCATCTCGACACAACAAGCAAGGCGACAAAGCGATTTTCTCAAGGAGAAAAATTTCTTCCTAAAGGGGGAAAATTGCTCATTGAGCCTCTTTCTCTCCTGACACATCAAGTAAGTCCCTTAAGTGATTTTCTTTGATAGTCAAGTTCCTTTTCTTCAACGATTTTTATTCCAGTGCATCTACAAAGCCTCCAAGGCTATTATCTTAGTAAGGTGAGCGGATTTCTTGGATTATTTTAACCTTGACACATCAAGGAAGCATGTGCATCAATTTTATCTTTCCTTCGAGGACTTGTTTCTTGTTAAAATCGCCCATCATGCTTCTCCTTATTCTTTGGCACATTGGATGAGATCTTGCACCTATTTTTTTAGTGTTTTCCAACTCTCAAGAGCCACCATCTTCGTTTGGCGAGTGTAAGTTCTCAAGCTAAGTGATTTTCTTCATGCTATTTGTTTGTCAAACCTATTTCAACCCAATTCACTCATCCTTTGTGCATGCCAATTTTTTTT
>SNQJ01S0003728.1:519123-537932 GCA_010110895.2 Picea sitchensis | reverse complement strand
CTTGTTTTATCCAAACCATTTTTCCCTTTCCCCCCTTCCCTGAAGCTTCCATTTCCCCTCGGGTCAGTGGATATGCATTGAGATACAAAACCCAAGTGCCCCTCCCTTCCCATGGAGGTTTTTCCCTCGAACCTCCTCCTCATGCCCAGGCAAGAATAAAATCCCATCTTTCGAAAGCAAAAGATCAAGCCACCACAAAAATCCGCAAAGGAACCCAAGTGACCATCACCAGGGCCCTTAGAGCAGGGAATTCCCTTCCACCAAAGGAAAAATGATCTTACTCTCATTCAACGTGCGAGGGGTTGGGGGTGCCCCAAAGAAGCTAGCCCTCAAACGAATGTTCCTAAGCCTAAATTCAGACAATATCATGATCCAAGAAACAATGTGTTAATGTGACAAAGCTAGATAAATTTTTAGTCCTTGGCTCAGTAATTGGTTTTTCAACATAATTGACGCTTTAGGTCTTTCGGGAGGCCTGCTTACTAGATGGAGGCCTAATTTTCATGCCCTGTCCTCCTCAACTGCACTCTCTACAATTCTAATCAATTTAAAACATAAGAATAGTGATTTAGCCTTCTTAGTGGTTAATATTTATGGTCCCTACTCTGACATGACTTCCTTTTGGGAGGACTTAGTTTCTGCAGGCATTTTTCATGACCCTTTATTGGTGGTGGTTGGGGGATTTAAATTTTACTCTCTTCATGTGGGAAGTTTGGGGAATGCACCCTAGGGCAGACAAGTAAAGCAATTTTTTCTTATCTTTCTTAGAAAAGGTTGTACTGATGGATATTGAACCTGTGAAGCTCTCCCCCACTTGGAGAAATTTCATAACTGGTGATAAGGAGGTTGCAAAAAGAATTTACCGCTTTTTAGTCTCTGAAGCCCTCCTGAATTTGGGCTCAACTTTTAGATCATGGGTAGAGGTGGGAGGTATTTCAAATCATCGCCCAGTCTCCTTATATTGGTCCTCGGGATTTGAGTCCCCTCCTTCCCACCTTAAATTCTTCCAGTCCTGGATGGTAGAGGAATATTTTAAGAATCTAGTTATCTCCTCTTGGATCAAGCTCTCTCGTCTAAACCTTGTACCTCTCATGACACAATTTGCTAAAAAATCTCAAGACTTTGAAAAGCGCCATAAAAAAATGGATCCCTCTTTGGAAGTCCAAGAGGCTTTGTTTCATTCGAGACGTTGAAGCAATCCTTATCAAGGCCCTTAAAAATCTAGAGGAGATCCCCCTATCCAATGAAAAGTTACTAGAAATAAGAGAATTGGAGGACAAACGAGCCAAGCGGTTGAAAACAAAAGAACAAGAATGGTGCATTAAGAACATGGCTCTTTGGATAAAAGAAGGAGATAATAACACCAATTTTTTTCATCAGTTTGCGAACTATCGAAGAAACCTCAACACAATATGGGAAATCAAGGATGAAGAAGGAAATGTGGCAGTATCTTTTGAGGACAAGGAAAAGCTTGGAGTAAGATTTTTTAGTAATCTCTTTTCATTGCCCCCTAGATGCCCCATCCAAGAAATTATGGAGGTAGTGGGAAAATTCCCTAATGTGTTTTATGATGAAATTAATGTATCCCTAGAGGAATAGGTTACATAACCAGAACTAAGGGTAATGTTGTTTTCTATGAAAAATAAAAAAATCCCAGGCCCAGATGGTGTCATATTGAAATTCTTTAATGCATTCTATGACCACTTGAAGAACGATCTATTATTGATGGTAAGAGAATCACAAAAGGAAGGAAGAATACACATACCTCTCAATACCACCTTCCTGTGCCTTATCCCAAAAAAGCAATGCCATTCCTCTTTTGAAGATTATAGACCGATTGCCTGTTGCAATTTTATCTACAAATTAATCTCTAATATTATCTCTTGAAGACTGGGACCTATGCTAAGTGCTTTCATAGGGGAAGAACAATTTGGATTCCTTCACAATAGGCAAATTCATGGCGTAGTTTCCATTCTCAAGAAATTCTTCACTCTGTCAAAAAATGAAATCTTAAGGCAACCGTCCTAAAACTGGACCTCTCAAAACCCTATGCCAAGTAAATTGGACCTTTCTTCATCTAGGCCTACTCCAAATGGGCATGCGCTTAAAAGTGGTTAATTGAAAAATAGGGTGCGTTCAAAGTGCTTCCTTTTCCATCCTTATCAATACAACCTCGTCCCAATTCTTCAAAGCATCTATAGGTATCCGACATGGATTCCCCCTTTCTTCCTTCTTATTCCTGATTGTGGCAGAAGCACTTAGCATAATGATAAAGGAGGCCCATTCCAATGGCCTTCTAAGAGGAATTGTAGTCTCAGAATCTGAATCAGTGACCCATTTTTTATTTGTAGATGACATTTTTTGCAACTTTTTTGGTTATGAGAGGAATTTGAATTCCTTTAAAACTATTTTAAACCTCTTTTGTAGCGCCATGAGAATGAAAGTAAATATGGAAAAATCATTTCTAATTATTAATCATTGCGCGGTAGYAGAAGAGTTCTCCATCACCAACACCTTTCCTGCCCAAAGGAAACCCCTTTCTGAAGGTTTCAAGATCAGTCCACCAACTTTACTCATCACCATAGAAGCTTTACCTCGCCCCAAAAATATTTTTTCTTTTTGCTAGCGGGAAAAAAATCCATGTAACTAGACCAGGGTTCAAAATGTAGGCATAGTGAATAAACGTCTAAAATCTATTTAATTCTCAATACTACCCCAAACGTATTGAAACTAATATAAAGAAAGCAAAGAAAATATATCTGGTAACTATACCTATGATCCCATGTCTGGTGATGATCTCCTCGCGCTTGGAAGTTCCATTGACTGCACGTCTCCTCCTAGGGTTGACCTGCATCCAAAGATTGACAAACAAAAAAATACAAACATGATATTCCATATATGAGTTAGGGTTAGATGTTAGAATGTCAAGCATAAATCAAATAAAATTACTCAAGACACCATCATTTGGGACAAGAAAATGTAATTCTTTTATTCATAACACAAAGATTATACCTTTATAGTCTAAGTCGGCCATTATTCCGCGAACCTGGTCCAGGATCCTCTTCACCATGCTCCAAGTGCACCTTGTATGAATTTCTTCTCTCAACCTTCTGATCTATTCTATGGAAGTGAATGGGTTAAATGGAGGAAGAAGGGGCTAATGAGGGAATGTTGAGGCAATTTCTCACAAAAGGCAACAATATCTTGGGCAAGGAGGGGAAGTAAAATCAAGCAAAGTTTCACTGTTCTTATGCTTAGATGTGAAATGAGACCCCAACACCTCCTTTTATATGAAAAAAGGATGGTTATTCGCTTGGGTGACGAGCTATAGCAAGTGGATTAGTTGGGAAACTACCAATAGCCCATAAATTTAAACGAATTCCTTGCAAATTTTTTATTTTTTACAACTTTTGCAAGTATACACGGGATGTAATGGTGTAGCATGCGTATGTAAACGAGATGTAGTGATGCAGAAAGTGTATGTACGCGGGCAATAATGGTGCAGGGCGCGTACATCTTCTAAAAAATAGTTGTTTAAGAAGAGTTGCTTAGCAGTGCTTTGAAAAAACATGCAAGTAAGAGGGCCAAGGCCATGTATGCATGAATAGATAAATTTAGGGTTATAACACTTTTCTCTCTCTCTATATATATATTCTAAATGCACAAAGTTATTGATGCATAAAGAAACAATGTATGCTTCTTTCTTTAAAAATGAGTGCAAAACAAATGTTTTTTTTTACAATAACGGATGGTGGATTTTTAATTATAGAAAAGCAATGGCAAAGCCACTATTGTTGTTACATATGAAATGATCCAAGCTTCACTAAACTGTTACGAGGCCAAGAAGCTATACTCTCCTACCTGGTGATTGATTTTTATAGCTAAAAGATTCGCTAAATGCAGAGGCTTCTATACAAAATGCCTTCCTCGCGGATTTATTTGTAGAGACCCATTCCTGGCCTATGAAATACTAGCCAAATTTATTTGGACCTCCCTTCTTGGACAGGTCCCGCTCCTGTTTCCAGTCTTTGTCCAAATGTTCCATTTTCTCTTCCAATTTGCTGACCCTGTCTTCAAATTCTTGATTTGGATCTTTGAGTTCTTCGCATAGTTGTTCCAACTCTTCTGAAAGACCAAATTTAGTTGAGGTGATGTTTGCTTCGAGAATTTCCAGTTGCCTTCCTACATCAATGTCCAGGTCCTAGAGAAAATCATCTTGATTATGCAGTAGGTGCTTGAGATGTTGCAAGTATTCTTCCAGCGATTTCAACCTTTCCTTCGTCGTGGGTTTGCTTCCTGAACTAGACGCCATCGCCTTCCTTGCTTCTCCTGAATTGTTGCAACTACACGAGCGTCTCCTATCTCTGATCAATATACCTCTACGTGGTTGTCTTACCAGCCTTTGTATGCTCCAGGGATCAGAAGGCCCTTCCCTTCTTCTCCTTTTAACTGCAGTTTCCTCCAGATTCACTGCACCCAACTAATTCGCGCGATCTGGGAAGCATGGGTGTTTTTCTGGAGTGTTGGCTTTTTCTGGAGTTTCAACGACCAAATGATGGATAAATCCCTCATTTCTGACATTCGCCTTGTCACTGATTTCCTTGGATTCTCCCCTGTACATCCAAACATGTGACTTTTTCCCTTGGCAACTCGTGTCCCTGTCATCTCCCAGTCGCTTTTCCCCAGGCTCACGGTAGTTCCAATCTGGTTGTGGTTCCATTTATTTGTAAGGTTCCAATGCTTGAGAGGGATCCTTTGTTGGCCTCTTCATTTGCCGATGCATTCAGAATCTAGAGGATGTTGTATAGCTGATAAGTTCGAAGATTTCCAAGGAGGAGCTAGATTTTCTCCAGTATGTATTGGAGTTTTTCATTTTTGACTCTGTTACGGAGGATCAAGGCTTGGATTATTAACCGGGAGTCCCCTATTATCACCAGATCTTGGATGTTGTGTATAATAACTTGATTTATCCCTTGCCATAGGGCCAATGCTTCTTCTCTGTTGTTAGTTTCGATTCCAACTCCCTAGGCAAATCTGAGTTCTGGTTGTCCGGTGGGGCTTACTAGGACCCCTCCTCTACCTGGAAAACTTGGATTTCCTTTGGAGGCCCCGTTAAAGAACAAAATATGTTTATTTTCCTTTCTCTTCCATTCTTTGAAATCCTGCTCCTCCTTCCTAATTTCCCAAGCTTCCTGGTGTGAATTGTTGCTTGTTTGTTGCTATTGATCATGGAGTTTAAAGTGTTCAATCCAGTGTTCCTCTTCTGTCTCTAAGGGCCTTTAGTTCTTTGCTTTGCAAAAGTAGGGGGAGCTCTCTCCAAAATAGGCCTTTATCTTTGTTGCAACTTGAGCTGGGCTACTTTTGGTCTCCCTAAATAACCTGTTATTTCATTCGAGCCAAATCTTCCAGAAAATGAATTTTGGGAGAGTTCTCCATAGGGTGGAGATTTGGCCCTTTTTTGCTATCTGGAAGGGACAAAGAGAATTCCAATTTTGGAGTAGGATGGTGGCCTCTTGAGGTAAAACGAGAGTGTTTGGCTATAKTCCCAGGGCCAACKGCCAGACTTCCTTGGAGTAAACGCAACTTAGGAGCAGGTGGTCTGTGGTTTCCTCTTCTTGAAAACAAAGGGGACATCTGTGAGGGCATTCCCATCCTCTTCTTTTTAGATTTTCTCCAGTTAGGATACCTCTATGTGCCATGGTCCATACACACATATCTATCTTTGGAATGGACTTGGAAGTCTAGATTGCTTTCCAAATTGCTGGATTTGGGGGGACTTGAGGGACAACTATTGTGTGTTGATACCCTACTGCGGTAGTGTAAATTCCATAAATTTCTCCCCATCCTCTCTTGTCTTTTTTTCTTTCTTTTAGGGGGGATTTCCCTTGCAAACAGTACGTCGGAGTGTTCCATTCCTCTTCAAACTCTGGGGGTCTGTTAGCGATTTCCCACCTTATCCAAGTTTTTTTCTCTTCATTTCCCCAAGTTGAGATGTCCCACATACTGTTTAAATTATGAGTTCTCATCCATTCTTTAAGCTAGTCAAGACCCTGCCTCGAGCCTAGCGATGGGTCTCCCATGATTGAGTCTTCCCAAACATTGATTTATTTACCATTACCTGGTATCCAGGTGAGGTGAGGTCCAAAGTGTTTAAAAGTCTTCTGACACAAAGAGAAAATTGGGGATCCTTTCTCCACTAATGTTGGTCGATCTAGACATTTTTTCCTTGGGCCTTGAAAGTACTTCTTCCATAGCACTCTTTTACTCCAGGAGGATTTCCCGGTGATTAGGTTCCAAAGAATCTTTGCACCTAATGCTAAATTTTGAGTATGGATGTTTTTAAATTGGAGGCCTCCTTCTAAGAACGGCTTAGTTACTTTTTCCCAGCTTATTAGAAGCAATTTTCTCCATGTCTGCTTCCCTCCCTCCCAGAGGAATCTTCTGAACAACGCTTCGATTTTCTGGATTGTGGTAAAAGGGGTTAGTAACAAGGAGCTTTGGTAGATTGGAATGCTTGATAGCACTACTTTGATGAGGACCACTTTACCTGCAAGGTTTAGCCAGCTTGCTCCCCAGGAGTTTATTATGTTTTTTAACTTGTCTATCGACGGGGTCCATTGTGAAGCCTTTGGCTTGGATTTGAAAGTTGGGACTCCCAAGTATTTAAACGCATCCCAGGTGGTGCATCCTTCCATTCCCAGTACTCTTGAAATATCTAGCATTTCCCTTGGTGTAATGTTCCATCCATATATCTTGCTTTTAGTTAGGCTTATAACACTGCCAGAGATTTTTGTGCATAGATCTAACTCTTTTTTAAATTTCCTTGTTGTCTGCATACTCGCTCCTCCCATCAGCAACGTGTCATCCGCAAATTGGGCATGATTGATGTATTTTACCCTTGGGGCTATCCTCAGGCCAAGAAGGTTGTTATGCGTCTGTCAATGATCCAATTGGAAGCTGAGAACTGAGGCTTGGATGGCATAAAGAAGCAGAGAAAGGGGACAACCTTTCCGAAGACCTATGGAGGCTTGAAAGAACTTAGTTGCACGGTTGTTCACTAGCGGGGATATCCAAGGGGAACCAATGCAATCTTTTATCCAGTTTATAAAGGCTGGGGCGAAACCAAAATTTTCCATAACCTTGAACAAAAAGTTGTGCCTAACTCTATCAAACACATTAGCAAGATTGAGCTTTATTATCATACCTTTGTCTTTTCTTCGAATGCTTGAGTGCAGGTCCTCTTGAACTAGGATGATGTTGTCCACTATATGTTTGCCTTTTACAAATCCACCTTGATTTTTCGGGATGATTACGGGGAGAATTATTTTAATTCTGTTGGCTATTATTTTTGTGAGGATTTTGTAACTTGTGTTGCAAAGGGAGATTGGTCGGAACCTTCCAAAATTGACTGCTCCTTTTTCTTTCGAAATAAGAGCCAGGAGAGACGAATTTGTTCCTCCTCCTATCTTGATGTAAATCTAATATTTCTGGATCAGTTTTGTAAGGTCTGATTTAATTATATCCCAGTTGTTTTGATAGAATATAGATGTGAAGCCATCTGGGTTCATTTGATCAAGTTCCTCTTTTATTTCTTCCTGATTGACTACCTTTTTTAGATTGTTGTTGACTTCATCTTGGATGAGGGTCGGGACTAGAGAGAGCGGGTAAGCTTTGGGATCTATTGCAGCCTTTGAGTTTATGTGTAGAGAGTTTCAAAGGCATCTTCTGCAGTTGTTTTTATGCCTTCAAAGTCTGTTATTGTCTAGTTTTGAACTTGAATTTTCGTGACTTTCTTGAACTTCTTTCTTGCCTCAGCTTGTTTGTGGAAGTAGCTAGTGTTTTTATCTCCTGCTTCCAACCAGAGGCTTCTAGATTTCTGTTGCCAGTATTTTTCCTCCTCTCTACAAGATTGATGCCATTTCCTTTGGAGTTGGTCTTCTTGATGTAAGGTTTCTTGGGTGATTTCTTGTTCATCCATTTCAAACTGATGATTTCCTAGCTATTTTTTGGCTTCTTTGCAAATTACAATTGGATTTGATTGGGTTTTTTCCCAAGAATTTAGCGCTACCTTTAGTCCACTGAGTTTTTCTTCCCAAACAAAGAAGGTTGAGCCTCTTACTATTTCATTCCAGATTTTGGTAACTAGGTTCTAGAAGCCTTCATCGTGGAGCCAGGCTAGGCTAAATCTGAAGGGGATTGGTCCGAGATTCTTGTCATGCGAAACTTCTAACAATATTGGTTTATGGTATGACACACTTTGCGGGAGGATAGAAGAGGAGGGAGTGAGGCCCAGAAGCATAAAGGATCTTTGGACTAAGAACTTGTCTAGCCTAGCTGCAATGTGCCCCGGTCCAACCCTCTTGTTTGACCACATAAATTTTCCTTTAGTTGGTTTGACATCCTCCAGCTCCCAATCTGACATGATATCTTCTACCCATTCTCTTGTTGGGTCTCTCACAATGGAGCCACCTTTTTTATCGGTCGCAACTAGGGTCACATTTAGGTCCCCCCCAATAATGATATTATCTAGATCATTTAGTAGTAGGTAATCTTTTAGGGTATCCCAACAAATTCTTTTTTCCTCCAAAAGCACCGACACATAAAGATTGAAGAGGCTTACCAGTTGGCTCGTTTCTTTATGTAGAAGGTTGGTGTAGATCCAATGCATGCATGTTTAAGATTTCATTAGGTCAAACTTCATAGTGTTCCAGAGGGTTCCTATACCTCCTGAGGCTCCTCTTGCACTTTCTGCTATTCCATGGCTTATTTTCCAGAGTGCTTTTGTTGTGTTGAGGAAGTCTTGTTCCTCCATATTGGTCTCCTGTATTAGAAGGATCTCGGACTTTGAAGTTCTAATGATATCTTTAAGTGCTTCTTCCTTTATTTTGTTGTTGAAACCCCTACAGTTCCAGGATTTTAGTTTCATGATTTACCTGGGGGAGATGAATGGGCTCCTTGAGGGGCCCTGGAATGCTTCCTTGTCTATCTTACATTGATCAGTTGTCTCATTGTTGGTTGTGAGCCACTCGAGATGTCTTTATATGTCTCATTTTCCCTTTCTTATTTCTTGGATTTCCTTCATCTGCCTGTTTTTTGTGGGGTGACAACGATGTCACTTGCGCTCTCATTATCACTATCTAAGGAGACTTCTCCTTCCTCCACGTTTGGTCCTATGTTCTTTCATGCAACAATATTTCCTTGCTCTTCCTCCCTTTCAGGCATCGACATCCCTCTGTCTTCTGGGGTTGACTTCCCTTGCGCCGCTTCGGCTATTGGAACTTCTTGGGGAGTTTCCCCTGTTGTTTTCTCTACATGTCCTGGGTCTAGCTCTCCAAAAATGTTCATTGTCACTGTTTCCGGCATGATCCCTTACTCCTTGGGATGTGTAGGGTTTGTCTTTTCGTTCCTTAGTCCTTTTTCTCTAGATGAAGCTTTGCGTTTTTGGGGTTGTTTCCAGCCTTCTCCATTGTCCTTCTCCTTGCTTGGGTTTTTGGGGTAGTTTCGCTGAAAGTGTCCGTATTCATGGAAACCCATGCATTTGAATTGTAGTTGTTCATAGTCAAGCCTCTGGTAGTGATGCGAGTCTCCAACCTTTAACTTGATTGCCTATGGAAGACCCACCTCTAGGTCCACTTCCACACAGATGTGCACGCAGGAGTATTGGTCCTTGGGGTCTTCCCTATCAATATATTGACCAAGCCGATTTCCGATTGGGTTCCACCAGTGGATTGGAAGATTGGGAAGTCTGACCCAGACTGGGACATCCTTGGGTACTTCCACCATAGGGTTAAATCTTGGCATCCAGCGGTTCAGGTAAAGCCCTTGAGCTCCCATGAAATACGGTCCATTCCTGAAAATGAGATCTTTGTCTTCTTGTGAGATGAATTTGAAGATAAAGAATCCTCTTCCCACCGCATATCAGGTTACACTATTTTGGATCAACGGGTGCCATTTTATTTGGATCCAGTTATTTGTAGATATGGATGACAGCTAGAGCCCCATGAACTTCCCTACCAGACCACGATCTGAAAGGGAGACTGCTACGCGCATGGGGTGAGTCGGGGGAAGTTCTATCTCCGGAATCGAATCGATCTTCTTGACGAAGCTTGGGGGGGTAGCTGGAGGAAGCTTCTTTCCTTGGGCGACCAGTAGCTTGTGGAAGGAATCTTTAGTTGAAGGAGGGGGCGATGGCTCCCCTCCTCCAGAGGATGCCATTGCTGCAGCAGAAACGCTTCCAAATGAGTACACATTTTTTTGGGAAGAATGTTATTCATGAGTGCAAAACAAATGTTACTCGCTTCCCCAACAACTAATTCATTAGCTTTCATTCAAACCTTTTTATTTTTCCAAAGTTTTGGAGAGCAAAGAAGAGAAAGATAGAGTTCACTTTTACATCCATGGTTGCAATAGATTCAAGATTCATTAGCAATGCCCATAAGGTATGTGGCTTTGAAATTTGAATGAGGTAAGTAATGCCATGTTGTAATACATTTATTTTCCTTCACTTTGAATTAACTGTAGTAGTAATTTTTTGAATGGTTTCATCTAGATAATAACTTGTGCCCCTTTTTGTGTGGGAGGAAGAACAATGATTAAGAAGAAATATAGTATCCCTAACCCTAGTTCATTATTCATCAATATTATATTTTCAATGGATATATGAACCAAATCTTCTTGCTCTTCTCTTTACCAACACTTTCAAGATATTGCATCATTGTTGACAAATGCAGGAAATTGGTTAGAAAGTAAGTCGTAGAGAAATTGAACACTTATCACATGTTGAATTTTTTTTCTTATGCACAAAGTGACAACTAGATAAAAATTCCTATGCTCATACGTAATGATGTAATCAAATGCTAAATAATGAAAGCAAACATTGAGCAATGTTAGCTTTTAGGGTTACTTCAAAAGTGTTTACACCATATTTAGGGGTGCTTCATGAGATTTGGGGTACATGTTGTATGATCATCCCCTTGATGGTTCATGATGGATTTTCACATGGGAGCTGGTTCATGATGAAATTGAGATGGTTTAATCAATGGTTGCTTGATCTAAATTGGTTGCTTGCATGATATTATTCCCTAGCGTATTAGGTATATTTAGACATCGTGGTGACATTTTACATGCTGGCCACATGGAGATGGTGCTTTCTTAGAGAATGATCTACTTAGGAGAAAAATCATTTTACATCTTGAAGGATGAATTGGGCCCTAGAAACACGTGGTATCTTAGATGATTGCATGGAGGCTTGGAGTTAGCTCAAGGATGCTTGGGTTATGACAATGTTCATCTAGGGCGAGTGGAGCTAGTGGAGTACATGGCTTGGGAGGATTGTTGGAGTCTTTGGAGGCTTGTAGGAGGAGCATTAGACACACCTTGTGGAACACCCTTGCATTTCAAGCCTTGCTTGTGGATGACATCACCTTGGAACTTGATATGTGTATCCTTGGAGTGTAGTGCTTCACATGTATTAGCCTACATGTGTTATTGTAGATTGATTGTAAAGGAATTGGCCCACATATGTATTGTTGGCCACCCTTACCTCTTGTATATATAGAGGAAGGAGAAAATACTCCATTAACCATATCTATACATCAGTCATTCTTGAATCTTGTGTTAAATATGTGATCAAGAGGAGCACACCACTTCTCCTCTCTCTCTTGGATCTTCTTATGTACTCTCTCTCTCTCTCTCTCTCTCTCTATTTGAGTCACTAGTGTTTCTTGAGCTTCTTGGATCATCTTGAAGACTAGGGTTAGGGTTTCATCCCTTGGAGATTTGAAAATTAGGGTTTTGAAATGAAACCATTGGTTGTATTGGGAGAGGAGAAGAAGAAGAGGAGACGTCTTGCCTTGGAGAACATGCTTGTGTGGTGTATGCTTGTTGGATCTCCTTGGGTGACTCAACTAGGGTTTTCTTGGTTTTAACTAGCTATGGTTTAGGATATCTAGAGTATTGTACTAGCCTCGTGATAAAGCCATGACATGTACACGAACTTCTTCTTTATACATACTAATGAAGTTTTCAGTGGTCTGATTCTTGTGTAAATTGTAGATTCAATTTTCATCCATCTATATTCTTCATGGTTTGTAATTTATAGCTCTATATGTCTTGCTAATTTGAGATTAGTTCAGGGTGATTATGTTAAAGATTTAACATCGTAATTGAAGAATATAAGGGCATATTTACAATTGTATTTATAACTATCATAGGTGTTTTCATATATGTTATATGCATGATAAGATTTCCCTAGAGGACTAAAACTTGTTGGAACACATTGTTATCTTATCTCTTGAATTGCCTAGTGGATTGGTGTTGTTAAGAGTTGAAATACAGTCCATTGTTGTTGTTGTTGTTTTGTTTATATTTGATAACATCCCTAAGGCTAAAAATTCACTAGGTTAATATCTAGAAAACCTCTAGGAAAGAGGTGATTTTTTTATTTTTTTTTGCGTTAAAACTCTATGAGAGCATAAATTTCTACATGGAATCTGAGTGTTTGTGTTTGAGATCACTTTAGGTGTGAATGGGAGATTGTATTTCAGATGGAGCTTACTTGGGAGAGGTGATTGAACTTTATTAAGGTTGTTGGGTGTGATACCCTAGGTTGTCTGTCAGAAGTAATTGGACCCTAATTTTTTTTTTTTCTAATTCATATACTATTGATTTGTATATACTATTCATATACTATATACTATTTATTTGTATAGATTATTCATATACTATCGATATTTGGAAAAAATCCAAACTGTCAGCTTCACAATCCACATGATCTACCTCCATAACTCTAAACCTTCTGGCAATCTAACTAAGTTGTCGACATCTGAACCTTCGAGCCCACCCTCCACTGAGAAGTGTTGGTGCACTGACAAGATTGTCCGATGTCAGGAGGTCGAAGCGACTAGACTCCTCGAGGAAACCCTAGCCCTACTATAAAATAAGTAGTATATTTGTCTTGGAAGTACTCTAGTACCGAATTCTTGAGAGTTGCGCCAACAATTTATGTCATGGTTGAGTGTTTGTTGTTCTTATTAATGTGATGTATTTTGTTGTTATTAAACACATAATGTTGCTTCCAAAGGGAAGTAAATTTCTTTTGTTTTGACAAAGCCAAAAAACAATCATCTGAATCTAGAATTGAAACTAGGGATAACTTTGCATGGACCCATTAATGAGATTTTCTTTGATACTTATAATATATTTGTTCTTGTTAATGAGCCTTCTCGCGATAATCGGTTCATATCAATTGTGAGAGGCTTTGTTATCTTTATAATGATGAACACATTTACATATACTGGATTTGCTAATTTTCTTGGCATAGAAGTTCGAATGATAATAAGTGTGATTGTTGTAGAGCTATAACACAACAAAACATTCAAGACAATAGTGCACTGTAATGTTCTTACAATGTACACCCATATAACTGGAAAGGTATGGAAGCATTTTGCTTCCAAAAAATTTGGCCTATTATAAAGTGTATGCTTTCCCACAATATCCAATGCTTTGAAATCCCAATCCCTAAATAACTTAATTAGACCCTCCACAAATTTTTACTTGCCCTCATTGTTTTTCAAAGCAGGAAGATATTTGGATTATGGACTTCCACCAATATAACTAGGGTCAATCTTTTTAAGGGACTGTTCAAACCTCTTGAATTATAGGATGAAACAATCATTTTGAAGCCTTAGAGGGGTTTTGTCCCACTCTAAGGACCCCTCCGATGGATTTTTTGTCCTTGTTGAATCTCGATCAAAGTTTTTTCCTATGCATGATACAATAGGGATTTTCTTCCAACTAAGGATGTATTGGGGGTCCTTAATAGGATCTAAACCAATCCCCTCTACAACTTTTTTGACCCGACCGTACTTAGTTACTTTCTTTGATCTTAGAGAATACATATTGAATCCTATGGAACATATATCCACCCCATTTCCATGATCTTCATGATGTAACTCTTCTTTAGAAAAGGCATATGTTGAGGAGACATCTAAGGATGAAACACGGCCTAAATTTTCTTTCCTTGCTTGAAGGTGAAGGGTTTCCTTCCCTTGATTAATATTAGGGTCATAAGCACAACCCTTCTGCCCATTCCTAAACTTCTTAGGAACCTCTAAAGGGCATGGAGATACTACATTATTCCCCAAATCTAAACTAACACAACAATACTATCAATTGGATTAAATACTTACTACGATTGTAACAAGCTACAACATCTAGAACCTGGATATTAGCCTTTAAATTCACTAGCCCTTACAAGGAAGATTGAACATCCTTAACCAAACTGAACTCTATTTCACCACCTTCATTAACATCCCTATCCATAGACTCATAACTCCTCTCCAAGTCCTCATCTACCACCGCTAAATTTTATTTTTCTTCATGAGATCGAGAGATCACTGGCATTGACTACCCATTGATCTCATTAACCTACTTTAGACCCGAAACCTTCTTTGTTCAAATTTTGCTTGTAAAAGAATGAATATAGTCTATAGGAATGTGGTCGTAAACATGACAAAAGGCTCATCTTAATGTGATTCTATTATAATCCAAAATTTGAGAATAGCTCACATCACCCACAACAATATCCATACTTTTTAAAGGTCGTCGCTAATATCCATTTCCATGAATACACTAACAATTGTCCAAAGAGAGCCCACATGAAAACCTAAGTCAATTCCCAATTTCCCTCAAAGCTCTATTAGACCAAAACTCCAATGGGAGCCCATGAAACTTCACCCAAATTGGGATACCTTTAGAAATCTTCAAGTGGGGTTGAAGTAAACAATCTAGGTCTTCAAAGCTAGAAAGGCTGAACCCTAGTACCATTTTCCCTCCAAAATATTGTGAGCATCCTCCTCCGATCTGAACATTGGATTTGACAGCATGAGCGTTGGAGTAAAATTCTTATGGAGTTGGATAGGCATTCTCGTGGTGTTGAAGAGGATTTCTTCACCGATTTTAACACAAACATTTCTTTGGGCTTTGAAAATTGTAACATCGACATGATTTTATGAATCATGATAAATTATTGTATTTCATATTGATTGAGTTTACATTTTTAGAATGTATTTATGTTTATGACATAAATACTTATCATTCACAAATACACACCTACTTAATAATATTTATAACATGAAAATTTAAAATATAATAATATTTCTAACATAAGAAAATTTGAAATATAATGTTTTACTAGAAATCAAAATATAAAAAGAAATAAGGTTCTTACAATTATTTGGTCTCTCTCAAACAATATTAAGTCTTTTTAATCAGTACAAAAACCAATTTCAGGCATCAAACGCCTTACCTTACACATACACACACATAACTATACGCTTACAAGTTTGAATGTACGTTGTTATAAAGTCTATCAAGGTTTGCATTATAAATAACGCTACCCGGTTATAATTTCACATTAGGATAAAACAGAACTCACTTCCTCCTCCACTATAAACCTCGCTGTCACATTTTTCTCTACTAAGATGACAACTTTCGAGCTCAGCCATGGCGGACGAGGACTACAACGACTTTGACGGAGGAGATGTCGGGTTAGATGCCCCTTCGCACTGCACCAATTTTGATGAGCGTTTTCATATAATTTCTTTACACCTATAATTCTGCTACTGCGACTGACATTGTGAGCTTGATTTTATGTACGTTGATTCGTTACACCCCTTGATTTGATGAATTTTTGGTTTTTAAATGCCTGCAGATACGAAGAGAAGCCTCCTGAACCTGATATTGAGGTATGTTGTTATCCATTTTCTTTTTGTCTTTTTGTGACTTATGGTAAAGTTTATGCTTGTTAGCACTGCACTGACAGTCACCCTAATATTGGAAGAGGATAAGCCCAATACTCATCAAAATGTTTGTGGAGGTAGGTTTATGAGTGGAGGTCAAATGGACAAAGCTCAGTACGAGAATATTTTAACATAGAAACTGGATACGCAATGCATAAGGAAATGAGGTCCTCATTAACTTCAGTCAGTGGTTAAGGTTAAAGATGAGCAGAAGGAATACTTAGTGAGAAAAGTGGACAAGTCTTCCATGAGCATCCGACCTTCAAGCAGCTTGGTGAAGAAAAACTCAGGCACAAGAGCACTCCTGAACTCAAGTTTAAGATACTGAAATATATCACAACAATATTATAATCAAACCTCCATTACGATACATCTACAACAATTTGTCTGGATCATCCATGCATAAGAATTTCAGCATAAGAGGAAACAAGACAACGAAAGAAAATACTGAAACAAGTCACAACAACATTATAATCAAACCTCCATTACAATACAACTACAACACCTCGTCTGGATCTTCCATGCACGAGTGTTTCAACACAAAAGTAAACAGATGATGAAAGAAGCTGACTTATATTAATGAGAAAGTCTCAGGTCTCATACATAACCAGAGAACAACTCCGCTATCAAACTATTACTAATAGGGAGCTCTGCTCAACCATTTGACGACCATAACAAAATCTTGAACTGATCTATTTATACTCAAATCAGTGAGCAACCGCTAGGTGAGTCATCTCGCCATCCCATCCAAGGCTTTTCGTCTACGCATCCCTCTGTCATATTGTACGTGTTTCCTCATGTCAGACGAAAAATCAGATTAGTATGGTCCTGCAAGAAGAAACTGTCCATCGTGGTACCTCGGGCTGACAATTCTATCTCCTCGGTCGTAGCTTCCATGCTTCCTATTTATGGACCGAACTGAGGTTTCAGCTACCAGTCCTTGTTCATTAATTGAATCCTCCTCGGGATCAGAGCATGGCTGGACGACTAGCGGGCAAACATGTGTTGTTGTTGGATACGACATTATACACACATGTGATTTTGGGGCTGTCGAAAGTGGTTTGGACCCACACCGCTTTCGGGCCCATAATGCACCATCTTCCACCACGTAGCCTCCCCGCAATACTGCGGTTTGGATTTCGGTCCGCCTTTGGATTTTATCGTTCGATCATGTTGCGTCCCCGAAATGAAGTGTGACCGTTGATCTGGTCGCGATCTGCGATCTGGGCGCACCTGCTAAATTTAGCACCACCGCTAAAGTTTATCCATCCGCCAACTCTATGATCAATTAAAAATGCGCATGGAGATGGCACTAATTTTGAACAAGAATACTTCCCGGAGGGTGATCTCCCGCTGCTGACATGGCGGCTTGACGTCACCATGATGACTTGTCGTGGATGGAGGGTTGACATGTGTCACTTGAAAATAGACGAATTACATGGCCAAAAATGTTGGAGATGAGTGCCATGTGTCAATGCTCGATGGATGCCACATGTCATGACTGATGAGGGCGCCACATACCTGGGCACTTCGAATCTCGGGGGGGGATGCATATAGAACTGAAGCTCCGAAGTTAATCATGATCGTCCGATGTGGAAGGACACACGACAGAGATAGATGGACTTCTGGAGAAAAAACTCTGGATGAAGGCGAGAGGGGAGAAGCTAAAACTCCCGAAACCTGAATTCCTGAAGTAAAACACCACCGTAAGATCTGGAAGGACACGCGACAGAGATCGCTGGACTTCTGGAGAAAACACTCCGAATGAAGGCGAGAGGGGAGAAGATAAAACTCCTGAACCCTGAATTCTTGAAGTAAAACACCACCGTCAGATATGAAAGACGTGTAGTGTTTGATCTGAACTACTCCTGGGATCTCTGCCTGATCCGTCGGACCTTTTAATGACTATGGTTGAGTTTTAATTTTGCATGCATTAATTAACCATTTGAGAAACTTAGTGAAAGAATGAGGAAAGAAGAGGAATTATGACAGCCATATACACATTTGTAGATCTGAAATGAAATAATAGACAACAAACCATAACACGCAGATTGATAACGGAGTTCGACACAACTTTGCCTACGTCTTCGAGCCTATGTCTTTGTGGGGGAGGCTTCTTTATTTATGTTCAAAAACTCAAAAGTACATCGCTGCAGTGCCAATTGGCTACAAGACTGATCTGGTCATGTTCTTCCAGATATCAAGAACCCTGTAAAGAAAATGACACGCAAAACGGACGTCCGGAGCTCCCAGAAATGGCCCGACCGCGTCTGCTCCTCAATAGCTTCCCTGCATAAAAATGGCTTTGGCTTGGCTTATCTTCAGCATAACTCTGCTCTGACTGACCTTGACTGTACTCCATGGCCTCAATCAGGCCTGGTTTTTATAGATCTGAAGTTGGTTGTTCATCTCCAACTTCCTCCCAAAATTTGGGCTCCAAAAATGCCCAATATCTCTCAAAAATGGAGAAAATCAATTAGTTACAAGCAAATAATCAAAATAAAATCCAGAAACTATAGCAAAAAACCACTGCATATAAATTTATGGGCGCAGCCCCCTTTTGGTGCGCCCCTGGTCACTTGGGCGCTTCCATGTGGCCACGCGCCCATGCGCTGGCCCTTTCTCTGCTGGCTCCTGGTCGTGGGATTCGCATGCGATCTCGGGCTAACAACTAACTGCGCGCTCTGTATGGTAAAGGCCCCAGGTCATATGGGGCCGCCCGGGAACCAAGGGCCAAGCCCTATCAATACACTCCCCGCGCTCCCGGTTGTTGTTGGGTTCTATGGTAGCAAATAGACCATGGGTTGGGGCTAAGCCCCGACCCATTCCCCCGCCGTTTGAAACTTAATTCAAACATAAATAATATTTGCGCCACATATGGTATAAGCACCAACAGGCGCCAGGGTGGTTAGCCCGGTCCTGCCAGTCTACTCCCCGGAGGTGAGGTCGGGGGTTCGACCCACGGTAAAACCAAATAAATTTTACATATAACCACAACTGCCAACCACA
>SNQJ01S0003728.1:430255-443474 GCA_010110895.2 Picea sitchensis | reverse complement strand
TTTCTAATATTTAATCATAAATTCACTTTTAATACTAAAATGAATAAAGTGGAAAATAATGATGTGAAACCCAAATGTATTTATGAAAATGATATGACGAAGGTTTAATTGGGCGATGAAATGTAAGGAATAGTGAAGGGAAACGTGGATGAAAATACGACATTTCTGAGTCCCAACAGAGGGCATGGTTACTTACTTGGGAGACGGTCCTATTTGGAGGAAGAGCGTTAGGGGATTTAGAAAGAGGGCTTTGAACCCTAGGTAGCATGGGGACACTTGGTTGCTTACATGGATGCTTGTGCTTGACTTGAGGATGCTTGGGTTGAGGAGTGTTCCTATAGATGTGGCAGACCTAGAGAAGCACATGGTTTAGGAGGTAGTATTAGACCATTTGATACCTTTAGAAGAGGATCATTAGACCTTGTCTTGTGGAGTGCTCACTTTGGAACCCTTGCTTGATGAATGTGCTTACCTTAGAGCTTGGTGTGTGTTACCTTAAAGTTGGAGAACTTCACATGTGGACCTATCTATTGGTTACTTAGGTTGCTTGCTTGTGGACCTTGTCTACCTTGCTATTGTTGGTCTCCCTCACCTATCATATATATAAAACGAGGAGAGAGTTTTCAGTCATTCTATTCATTCACATCATCATGCATTAGTGAAGTAGAAGCTTGAGGAAAACTTGTTTTTTTCATATGTACTTCTTTGTCCTCATACTTTGCACTCTTGTCTAGTGCACTAGGGTTCTTGTGTTGATGCAAATAATGCATTAGGGCTAGGGTTTTCCATAAGAATACAAGGAGTGCTAGGGTTTGGGAGAAACCATAGAGGAACAAAGAGAGCACTTATTCTTGTGGTTCTTGTGGCATTAGAAACCCTAGGATTACTTGGAATGCTAGATGTGGAGAAGATAGTGGAATGTTATCTTGTTTTCTTTTGTCCACTTGTGTGATACAAGTGTAAGTTCCAAAGAGGACTTATTGATGTGTATGTTATCTCGTTGTGAATCTTTGGTGGAGCGACGAGGAGTTGGTGGAGTAATTCCTAGCTACGAGGAGTTGGTGGCTAGGGTTGACATTTGGTGTTATATTATCCTGTTGTGCTTTCCCTAGCTAGGGTTTGCAGAGCATTGGAGAGTCCTAGCTTGTGATAAGATTGAATAACTATCTTGTACTAGCTTAGGATAAGTTGTCACTATGTACTTGTAACTTCATCTTATGTATATATGAAGAGTTATTTTCTATCCAAACTTTGTGTACCTATATATATGATTTTCATCTTATGTTCTCATGGTGATTGAATCACTTATAATGTTGGTTATGTATGTAAATTTAACATAACAATGAGCAAATTTGGTTAAGTGATTTGACAAACATATAGAAGCCATGTGGACAAATTTATGGTTGTAATAAATCTGCTATAATAAAGTATTTTTTAGATTTGTTATCTGTTGGGATGTGTGTCATAAGGGCTAGAAATATTGTTCCCTTGAAGTACAATTGTAATGGTGTTTATTTTCTTATGTTGGTTTGTGTATTTGGTTGACATAAGTGAAATATATAATGTTTTAATTTATATTTTAGATTCATCCCTAAGGCTAAAATCTCACAAGAAATAGATATGAGGAACCTCGAGGTTGGGGTGAAATTTCTGAATTTGCATTAAGAGGCGATTTCTCAAAATTTTCATGTGGTATCAGAATTGATTTTATTGATATCATTCTCTTGGTTAGGAGGGAGTTGGGTATTTCATTTTTTTTGTATCTAGGAGTGATCCAAAATGGATCTGAACAACTAAATGGTTGTAAGACTCGGTACCTACAAGCATAATTCAAAAATTAAAGAAGGTTAGTAACTATGTTAAAGACAATGCAAAGTAAAGTGGAATAAGACAAATGAGAAGAAAACATGAATAAATAAAATAGGAGAAAATACCAAGCAATGAGAAATGAAAGGTCAGGCCTATTGGCCTTTCCATTACCCTAGCTCTCTCTATTTCTTCTTGTACTTTCACTCTCAAAGGGTCATTTTTTTTCCACGGGGAGAGAATGAAAAAGAGGAGTTGTGTGAATTGTTGAATGGCCATAGAGCCATGAATTGCATTGTAAACCAAATATTTTTGAAACGAAAGATGAGCAACCATCCAAAGTTGGTTTTCCCATTTCGGTTTCCAGTGTAAAATATCTATCTTATGAAGTGTTCTATTTGTGGTGTAATGGCTTCAATTTTAGGATTAAATCTTTGTGATAGCATTAATCTTTTCTATATCAATTAGTGTCTACAAGTAAAACATTTTAGATTGCTCTACTCAATTTATGGTTCTGTGACGACTAACTTAATAACAAGAAGTGGTTGGAGAGTGAATTGCTCTTGATTAGAATACCAACATTCATGTTTGATTGGGACAACACCTTCATACGTCCATCATTGCACTAGTGAACCCACACAAAGAAAGTGATTCTTTGTTACATATAACAACATTGAAATCCAACATATAATAGGTTTAGACCATCCATTTAGTTAACAAATTGAAATCAATGGCTATGTTAAAAGAGTCGTTGCACTCCCCTAGATAATTTTTACTCTCAGTCTCTTATAATTGGCAATTTGTCTCTATCCCAGACCATTGAGTTTGTGCCTAAGGATTGTATACATTCCTTGTATCATTTGGTTGTTGTCTAATGGTGGATTGAACCTCTCAAACTTCTATTTTATCCTCAAGACGTTATTTTTATAGTAGTTGGGTCACACTATGGGTCATAATCCCCTTGGATAGGGTGAACACCTCACTAATTAGTCCATACACATCCAATATAGACAAGTCTCCTCTCTTTTGGTTATATGTTGAGTTAAGCTAGCAAGTGACCAAGCAACTTTATAAGAACTTAACTATGCAATGCTACTCTCGCTGGCATTGGAATGCCCTACACTGAGTAAAACATGGTGGTCTGTAGTTTCCCAAATTATGTTTGTTGGTCCTCCTATGAATGTACGAATAGTCATATTAATGTTGGAAATGTGACAACATGTTGGGAATTTTTCTTCCTTAGTAAACTGGTGGTACTATTATCATTCTAGATAATTACTTTTGCATTTGAACTCTCGTGAAAACTATCTTAGTTGAGAATTGTATTGTGTAAAGTGTTGGGTTCATAACAATGACCAATTAGATCGTTAGGTCGACTCAAAGAATGTTAAAAGGCTTGGAGGTGTTGTGACAATGCCCAACAAATATTTGTCTAAGACATCCATGGAGTTACTTATTTGAATCCCAAGACAAGTTCCTACATAGACATGTCCAAGTGTTAGGAAGAAAAGCATCTATTCAACCAATTGAAGTGCAAATTTCCCCTTCCCAAGAATTTGACACAATCATCTTCTACTATCTTTGAACAGAATTTATCTGAAGTTCAAGCGATTAAGACTCTCTTTCAGAGAAGAAGGAGCGACACACATTTGTTGGAAGTTATTTTTCAAAGGAAGAATCCCCTCGTCGTCTTTAGAAATAGACTCCCATGCACAAAGAAGTGAATACATCCAAAGACAGATTAAGGTAGCAAGTTTCAAATGCTTTTGGAAACAATTGAAGATCAATTAAATGCAGTTCAAAATGATGTTGTAGACAATATTGTTGGTATAGTAACACCTACTACACAATGCTTGGCACCTTGAACAAAAAGGATTCATGATGAAGATTTGGAACCTAAAGAGACTGTGGGCCTTTCATATGTTTCATGTTTAGCAAACGCCTTTCTTGTAACACTAATATTTTTCTTCTTTCTCTATTTAATGTTTTTAAGATTTCAATGATGTAGTTGATTGTGGTATTTATTATTTTTTTGGGTAGAGCATACTTCATAGCTCCATGTCAGAGAGATGTGTAACATGACATAATATGGATATCAATATGCACTCGTTGTTTTATATGGGAAAAATTATAATACATATACTTTAATAGTTTAATAGTAAATTAACATTAATAATAATAATATAATAGTAAGTTGACTAAATGCATATAGTATGTTAATCATAAATCTTAACCTTGCATCTATCTAATGTCGAGAGGGATCAATTCCATGGAGGTTTAAACACTTAGTTTTTGCACCTTGAGGGGCATTCGATAGATCACGAGTTAAGATGGATCGAAGATGGTCATATTCAAAATTGTGAGTCGTTAAAAGGTTTAGTTTTGAGGGTCAGTGAGAGGAAACACTTACTCAGTTCTTGTGCAAGTTTTGTTATCTTTTGGGGTTACTCTGAAAGTGTTTACACCATGGTAGGGGGTGTTTCTTTTGATGTAAAGTGTACAATGTGATGCCCACCCTTGGTTGTACCGTAGTGGACATACATATTGGAGATAACTTACTCATGGATTGCTATACCTTGACTTGATGCTTATGTGGCGCACTTTCTTAGGAGGCAAGCTAGAGACCTATGTGGTAGGTGACATTCTTCATGAGGGACACATGGAGGGCATGGTTACTTTCTTGGGAGACGATCCTATTTGGAGGAAGAGCATTAGGGGATTTAGGAAGAGAGCGTTGAACCCTAGGTAGCATGGGGACACTTGGTTGCTTACATGGAGGCTTGTGCTTGACTTGATGATGCTTGGGTTGAGGAATGTTCCTATAGATGTGGTGGACCTAGAGAAGCACATGGTTTAGGAGGTAGCATTAGAGCATTCGATACCTTTAGAAGAGGAGCATTGGACCTTGTCCTGTGGAGTGCTCACTTTGGAACCCTTGCTTGATGAATGTGCTTACCTTAGAGCTTGACATGTGTTACCTTAAATTTGGAGAGCTACACATGTAGACCTATATATTGATTACTTAGGTTGCTTGCTTGTGGACCTTGTCTACCTTGCTATTGTTGGCCTCCCTCACCTATCATATATATAAAACAAAGAGAGAGTTTTCAGTCATTCTATTCATTCACATCATCATGCATTAGTGAAGTAGATGCTTGAGGAAAACTTGTTTTTTTCATATGTACTTCTTTGTCCTCATACTTTGCACTCTTGTCTAGTGCACTAGGTTTCTTGTGTTGATGCAAATAATGCGTTAGGGCTAGGGTTTTCCATAAGAATACAAGGAGTGCTAGGGTTTTGGAGAAACCCTAGAGGAACAAAGGGAGCACTTATTCTTGTGGTTCTTGTGGCATTAGAAACCCTAGGATTACTTGGAATGCTAGATGTGGATAATATAGTGGAATGCTATCTTGTTTATTTTGTCCACTTGTGTGATACAAGTGTAAGTTCGAAACAAGACTTATCGATGTGTATGATATCTCGTTGTGAATCTTTGGTGGAGCGATGAGGCGTTGGTGGAGTAATTCCTAGCTACAAGGAGTTGGTGGCTAGGGTTGACATTTGGCGTTATATTATCCCATTGTGCTTTCCCTAGCTAGGGTTTGCAGAGCATTGAAGAGTCCTAGCTTGTGATAAGCTTGAATAACTTTTCTGTACTAGCTTAGGATAAGTTGTCACTATGTACTTGTAACTTCATCTTATGTATATATGAAGAGTTATTTTCTATCCAAACTTTGTGTACTTGTAGATATGATTTTCATCTTATGTTCTCATGGTGATTGAATCACTTATAATGTNTACTAGCTTAGGATAAGTTGTCACTATGTACTTGTAACTTCATCTTATGTATATATGAAGAGTTATTTTCTATCCAAACTTTGTGTACTTGTAGATATGATTTTCATCTTATGTTCTCATGGTGATTGAATCACTTATAATGTTGGTTAAGTATGTAAATTTAACATAACAATGAGCAAATTTGGTTAACTGTTTTGACAAACATATAGAATCCATGTGTACAAATTTATGGTTATAATAAATCTTCTATAATAAAGTAATTTTTAGATCTGTTATATGTTGGGATGTGCGTCATAAGGGCTAAAAATATTGTTCCCTTGAAGTACAATTGTAATGGTGTTTATTTTCTTATGTTGGCTTGCGTATTTGGTTGACATGAGTGAAATATATAATGTTTTAATTTATATTTTAGATTCATCTGTAAGGCTAAAATATCATAAGAAATAGATTTGAGGAACCTCGAGGTTGGGGTGAAATTTCTGAATTTGCATTAAGAGGCAATTCCTCAAAATTTCCATGTGGTATCGGAATTGATTTTATTGATATCATTCTCTTGGTTAGGAGGGAGTTGGGTATTTCATTTGTTTTGTCTCTAGGAGTGATCCAAAATGGATCTGAACAACTAAATGGTTGTAAGACTCAATACCTAAAGGCATAATTCAACAATTAAATAAGGTTAGTAACTATGTTAAAGACAATGCAAAGTAAAGTGGAATAAGACAAATGAGAAGAAAACATGAATCAATAAAAATAAAAATAAATAAAATAGGAGAAAATACCAAGGAATGGGAAATGAAAGGTCAGGCCTATTGGCCTTCCCATTACCCTAGCTCTCTCTATTTCTTCTTGTACTTTCACTCTCAAAGGGTCATTTTTTTTTCCAAGAGGAGTCATGTGAATTGTTGAATGGCCATAGAGCCATGAATTGCATTGTAAACCAAATATTTTCGAAACGAAAAATGAGCAACCATTAAAATTTGGTTTTCCCATTTCGGTTTCCAGGGTAAAATATCTATCTTATGAAGTGTTCTATTTGTGGTGTAATCGCTTCAATTTCATGATTAAATCTTTGTGATAACATTACTCTTTGCTATATCAATTATTGTCCACAAGTAAAACATTTTAGATTGCTCTACTCAATTTATGGTTGTGTGATGACTAACTTAATAACAAGCAGTGGTTGGAGAGTGAATTGCTCTTTATTAAAATACCAACATTCATGTTTGGTTGGGACAACACCTTCATAAGTCCATCATTGCATTAGTGAACCCACACAAAGAAAGTGATTCTTTGTTACATATAACAACACTGAAATCCAACATATAATAGGTTTAGACCATCCATTTAGTTAACCAATTGAAATCAATGGTTATGTTAAAAGAGTCATTGCACTCCCCTAGATAATTTTTACTCTCAGTCTCTTATAATTGGCAACTTATCTCTATCCCGGACCATTGAGTTTGTGCCTAAGGATTGTATGCATTCCTTGTATCATTTGGTTGTTGTCTAATGGTGGATTGAACCTCCCAAACTTCTATTTAATCCTCAAGAAGTTATTTTTATAGTAGTTGGGTCACACTGTGGGTCATACTCCCCTTGGACAGGGTGAACACATCACTAATTAGTCCATACACATCCAATATAGACAAGTCTCCTCTCTTTTGGTTATATGTTGAGTTAAGCTAGCAAGTGACCAAGCAACTTTATAAGAACTTAACTATGCAATGCTACTCTCGTTGACATCGGAATGTCCTACACTGAATAAAATGTGGTGGTCTGTAGTTTCCCAATTTATGTTTGTTGGTCCTCCTATGAATGTACGAATAGTCATATTAATGTTGGCAATGTGACAACATGTTGGGAATTTTTCTTCTTTGGTAAACTGGTGGTATTGTTATCATTCCGGATAATTACTTTTTCATTTGAACTCTCGTGAAAACTATCTTAGTTGAGAATTGTTTTGTGTAAAGTGTTGGGTTCATAAAAATGATCAATCAGATCATTAGGTCGACTCAAAGAATGTTAAAAGGGTTGGAGGTGTTGTGACAATTCCCAACAAATATTTGTCTAAGACATCCATGGAGTTACTTATTTGAATCCCAAGACAAGTTCCTACATAGACATGTCCAAGTGTTAGGAAGAAAAGCATCTATTCAACCATTTAAAGTGAAAATTTCCCCTTCCCAATAATTTGACACAATCATCTTCTATTGTCATTGAACGAAATTTTTCTGAAGTCCAAGCGATTAAGACTCTCCTTCAGAGAAGAAGAAGTGACACACATTTGTTGGAAGTTATTTTTCAAAGGAAGAATCCCCTTGCCATATTTAGCAACAGACACCCATGCACAAATAAGTGAATACATCCAAAGGAAGATTAAGGTAGCAGGTTTCAGATGGTTATGGAAACAATTTTGAAGATCAATTAAATGCAGTCCAAAATGATGTTGCTGACAATATTGTTTGTATAGCAACACCTACTACACAATGCTTGGCACCTTTAATAAAAAGGATTTGTGATGAATATTTGGAACCTAATGAGACCGTGGGTCTTTCATCTGTTTCATGTCCAAACAAAAGAGATAATTTTAGAGGCAGGGGGGTAGGCATAATCCCCATAAGAGATATGATCTTCATGTGCCTATTGTGGAAAGAATGGGTCACATGAAGCAAAGACATGCAGAATCCATTGGGAGAAGATCAAAGAAAAGAAAGATAAGAAAGAAGGAAAATGTAAAGCATCAGATCTGGTGAACGATAAATCACTTGAATTTTCTCATTATATTGTTTCCCATTTCATGGATTAATTAAATATTTGTTTAACATTTCATTTGCTTCTTGGAGAGATGCATGGTTGCTTGACATAGGTGCAACATGCCACATGAACTTCCGGAGAGACTTCTTTGAAGACTCCAATGACAATGTAGATGGTATAGTTTATTTTGTAGATACATCAAGTCTCAAACCTTTGGGAATTGGCACCCTTAGGCTTAAATTGCCTGGATTCCCGAATTTTATTCTGCATGATGTGCTCTATCTTCCTGAGATGCGAAGGAACTTGTTGTCTCTGGTGCACATTCAATAGCAAGGCCACTCTATTCATATCTTTGGTGGAAAAGTTGAAATAAGGAAGGATTCTAACAACATGGTCGTTATGATAGGAGTGGAAGATGAAAGATTGTTGAAGTTGAAAGGGACATATGTTCGTGCACAAAATTATACATACCTCTCTCACCACGATGAAGGTACATTTCCATATAGTCTCTTATGGCATGCTAGATTTGGACACATTAATTATGATAGCCTTCATTCATTGAAAAATAATGGTGTTTTTGGTTTGCCTACCATTCCAAGGAATTTGAAGAAATGTGAAGCTTGTATCCTTGGAAAACACAGCAAACAACCATTTCATGATTCTACTTCCAGATCACATAGAAAACTTGGATTGATACATTCTGATTTGTGTGGCCCCATGCTTGTTTCATTTGCTAAAATAAATAGATATATCATGACTTTTATTGATGAGTACACTAGGATGTGTTGGGTGTATTTGTTGAAACATAAATTTCAAGCATTTGAAACTTTTAAAAATTTTCATCTATGGATTGAAAACAAAGCTTAATCACATATTGGCACTCTTCGTACTGATAATGGAAGAGAATATACATATAATGAATTTGAAAACTATCTTCTCCAACATGGGATCAAGCATCAAACCACAGTTCCATACAATCCTCAATGGTGTAGCTGAAAGAATGAACAAGACTCTCTTAAATATGGTTTGTTCCATGATATTTTTCAAAAATGTGAAATTAATGTTTTGGGATGATGCAGTTCTATGTGTAGTATATGTTAAAAACATGAGTCCATATCATGCTCTTGGGAACAAGACTCCTTATGAAATGTGGTATGGCCAAATTCCTTCGTTGATGCATCTCATGGTCTTTGGTTCCACCTAATATGCCTTAATTCCTAAGGAGAAAAGAAACAAGCTTGATGCAAGGAGTTGAAAGTGCATATTCTTGGGGTACTCAAATACCACCAAGCCATATCATCTTTATGACAAGGTAAAAAATAAATTCATTCTTTCAAAAGTTGCGACTTTTCTTGAATCCACCAAGAATGAAAAATTGTTGAGAAACATCTTGATCATCTTGATAGATTCACCCATGTAAAGACATATCATGATTTTTATGATGATATTGAATGAGAGATCCCTATCTTGGGTCAATATCTAGAATCTCCTTTTGAAGCAACATATCCTCCCCATGAAGAAGTTATGGCCACTTCATTAGAACATGAAGTTTGTTTGGATGATGTGATTAAAAGGATTAAAGGTTGAATCTAGATGGAAATGCAACACCATCTCAATCAATGGAGAAACCTAGACTAATGCATGAGCATATTTGGCCTTAGAAAATCCACATCAACCCCAAGAAAAACATTTCAAATTCAATCTAGAAATTGTAGGGTGAAATAAGTGTTGCAACTCCCATTGTTGCAACACCCGTATTGCAACTCTCATTGTTTCAACTCTAGTGTTGCAACTCTCGTTGCTGCAACACCAGTGAAGTGCTACAATGCCATGCATGTTGCAACTTCCGTTATAGTGCTGAGGGTTATGTCGTGCCATAACTCCATGTGACTTAGGTGGACTTCGTGGAGTTTAGTGGGCCATAACTCCACGTATATTGGACAAAGTTTGTGGAAAATGGTGGACCATTTAAAAGAGGAATTCAAATGGATTAGAAATGGTTGAGAAGTGGAATGGTCCAAATTGTTTGACTTCCAAGAAATGAGAGGAGAAAAAAACCCGAGAGGAGTTGGCTAAGGGGGATTCAAGGAAGGAAGATAGAGAAAGAGAGGGACTGATAAGGGTATGACAACAAGAGACGCACGGGAAGAAAACACTAGTTTTGGTTCACAACGTGGTACAAAGAACACACACCCTATCATTGAATAAAGAATGATAACCATAACAGATTGTCTGGTTATGTACTGAGGATGTAAGAGATAAATTTTGTCTTGTTAATAAAGAATCTTCAATCCCTATTTAAATGGTGATGTCTCTTGTTTCCTTTTCCTATGATTTCCAATTCCTCAAAACATTTATTAAATGTCAATTTATGTTAACACTAGTGTGCTGGTAAGTTGTGCACTCTATGGGCATAAACCTGGTTATTTAGTTGGTTGAATATAGGATTTGGGTTTACTACATAAAGTGACATCAGAGCAAGTTTAGCTCCTAAGTTTTGAGAGACAATGCTTGGAAGTAAGGCCAATGAATGTTAGTCTGAGTGAGGGATACAAGACAACTTGTAAGGATGTTACCATGTACAGAAGGATCAACATGAGGAGGTGCGAGGAACTGAGAATTAGAGGAATTGCGAAGGACGATAGAAGAACTAGAAAATAGAAGTTGTAACATCCCCAGCCACCAACAGGCCGGGTAATTCTACCCCTACTACTCTGTTGCACTACTCTGATCTGTGACAGCTCTAGCCTTAACTACCGGCTATGACACACAAAGATACTTGCAGAAAAACATACACATCCATATGAACAGAGAATGTCTATTCTACATATATATAACATAATAATGCGGAAATAGCAGTAAGCCTACACATGCAACATATACAACATACACAGGAAATACTCATCAATTGCAACATATGTACCATTACACAACATGTAAATGAACATAAAAGCGGTACTTATCTTTTATTAGAAGACACCAACTACGTGCAGACCTTCCACGAACCTCCCAGCCTTAGACCACGTTGCTCATCACGCTTAGCAGTGGGTCACCCTCGAGATGGGACTAAGCTCCACCCAGGGCAAGGGAATCCTAGACTAGGTTGAGGTTATAGGAAAATTGCACAGAGAAACCGAAAGGATTCTCTCCAGGAGCCTTCTTACGCTCACTACTCACGTACTCTCACTCCCCACATGCTTGTTCCAACCAAGAGTATACACCTTCACTGTCACACAGTTCATCGACTGCTTCACCTCCCTCTCAGGGTCTCGACAATAGGTCGGATCATGAATTCTCAGAGCTCCATAGCTGGTGATGGACTCTCTCTGGGAGAAAACCACTTCCCAACAAACTCTCTCACACGGAGAGAGATGCTCACAGGCCTGAAAACCTACCTCTTCTACCACAGTCCTAAAAACCTGCTTCTTCAACCAATTTCAACTCAATTCCTGCAAGGTGAGGACAATAGCCACTGGTCAATACAACTCAGGAAAATAGAAGGCAGCAAGCCACACTCAGTCCAGGAACTGTGTGGCCACAACAACCCACAGTTACGACACCACACGGCTCAAACAAATACGGGATACTCAGATTTCCTCGGAGACACAGATCAGTCAGTTAGTTTTCCCACAAGTTTCAGGGTGCGTGACCAGGAAAGCAGAGTTCGATCATCCCGGTTTCAGGTTCAGACTGCAGATGGAAGAATGGACAGACCCCCAACATGATTTGAATCACGGGTTATTGGTTCCAGAGATCAGTGATGGATGCCCCCAGTTCACGATTAGACAGTGGATGGAGAACCGCAAGCGAACCCCCTAACAGTGTTGGCTTTCCTAGCTATAACTGCATGCGCCTAGGTCGACACCTGTCTTCTTGCAGCCGCATGCACTCCACTTAGCATACGTCCATTTTCCAGGAACTTAGGACAACACTTGGTCAATTGACCACCTTATCCTTTTAGGAAATAATAATAAATTATTATCCCCTTTAGAGGTAATCCCCCTAGCTTAGCCCCTAGGCCCAAACACTTAGCCTCCTCCCTTACCCAACCTTGTGGAAGCTTAGTCCCCCATCACTCTTTCTTCGTGGTTAGTCTACACGCAGTGATGTTTATATTTTATTAATGATTTTGCATAATTAGATATACAAAACAAGCTCCCCGCCTTAGCATCCTAGTGATCCGTAGGATCTTTTAAATGACTATGGTTGAGTTTTAATCTTGCATGTATTAATTAACCATTTTGAGAATTTAGTGAAAGAATGAGGAAAGAAGAGGAATTATGACATTCAAATACACATATGCAGATCTGAAATGAATAATAGATAGCAAACCATAAACACGCAGGTTGATAACGGAGTTCGGCACAACTTTTGCCTACGTCTCCGGGCCTTTTTCTTTGTGGGGGAGGCTTCTTTATTTCTGCTCAAGTGCTCAAAATTACATCTCTGCAATGCCAAATGGCTACAAGACTGATCTGGTCTTGTTCTCCCAGATCTCTATAACCCTGCAAAGAAAACGGCATGCAAAACTGATGCTCCAAGCTCCCAGAAACGATCCGACAGCGTCTCCACCTCAAAGGCTTCCCTGCATCAAACTGACTTTGGCTTGACTTTCCTTCAGCATAACTCTGCTCTGAATGACTGTCTTTGGCCTCAAACAGGCCTGGTTTATATAGGCTTGGAGTTGGTTTTCTCAGCTCCAACTTCCTCCAAGAATTTGGCCTCCAAAAATGCCCAATATCCCCCAAAAATGGAGGAAATCAATTAAAAATAGGCTGAATTAATTAAAAAAAACCAATTCTGTTTAACATAAAAACCCATTTTTATAAAGTAGTTGGGCGCTAGCCCCTTATGTCATGCG
>SNQJ01S0003728.1:413718-425237 GCA_010110895.2 Picea sitchensis | reverse complement strand
TTTGACGTTTTTTTTAATAGTATCTTTATTTTGCAAAATGGTGTCTTCCATGATTCCCCAATAGTTTAGCCAAGACCGGGCATCTTTATGCCATCCTCGTTTGAGTCGATGGTGGTTATGACTCGATTTTGAAGAAATTTTAGGAAGCCTCTTGTCTTCCATGTTGTTTAACTTGTTCTTATACATTAGGTATCTAGTCATATCCATGGTCTCAATGGGGGATAGGCTTGTTTCTAAGAGGAGGATGGGATAGGGTGTATTTCCTTTAATTTTGAGATTATAGGTTATAATTTTTTTTTGTATTTGCTCTATCTTTCTCCAAGATTCACGAGAGATACTACAACCCCAGGCTTCACATCCATAAAGAATAACAGGTGTAACAAGAGTCTCAAAGAGGAGTTTCTTCTTATCCCAACTCTAAAGATTAGCTGATTTACAATTGTTTTCAAGCCCATAATAAGCTTTCCATACCCCAATAATCCTTTTCTCAATGCTATAATTCCAATTGAGCTTGTGGTGAATATCAATTCCAAGATATTTGTATGAAGTCACTTCCTCCAAGTTGTTTTTTTCATATACAAAGGTGTCATAAGGGATATTATTGGATTTAATAATCATGACCTTAGTATTATCAGTATTAACAGTCATACCCATATTGGAGCAAAAATCCTTGAGGATTCTTAGTTGATTTTCAAGATCATGGGGACTCCTTGCCATAAGAACGATATCATCAGCATAAAGAAGAATATTGATGACTATACTAGTGAGAGTAGGGCCAACACAACCTGTTTTTTCCAAACAATCTTCTAACTTGTCAATGTATATGTCAAAAATGGTAGGGGACAAGGGACAACCTTGTTTGACTCCGATATTGCAGTTAATCTCTTTTGACCATCCCTCAATGTTTTTAAACTTAGCAATAACGATCTCATACATCCTTATTTCAGCAGCCCTCAACTCGAGAGGAAATTTTATCTCTTCCAACCTATTCCAAAGGTTTTTCCTAAGAACCGTGTCAAAATCTTTTCTAAAGTCAACAAAACAACAAAAAATATTGGTTTTAGTATTGCGGAACTCCTCTGCAATGATCCTAAAGGTAACAAGATGGTCCACAGTTGAATGATATCTCCTAAACCCGGCTTGACCTTTAGCTTTTTTACAGTGACTTTCTATACAAAGGCTAATATTCTTTTCCAAAATAATTCCATAAAGCTTGGCTAAAATTGGGCTAATCATAATGGTCCTATAATTAGAGGGAATGTTTCTATCCCCATTTTTAAAAATAGGAACAATGAGGCTTTGTGACCAGGGTTTAGGGAAGCCATGTTTGACTGCTAAATTGAAGAGCTTGTGTATGTGAGGGATAAGGATTGACCCTCCAATTTTAAAAATTGCAGCTTGATAGCCTTCAATGTTCTTATCTTTCCCATTTGCAAGCCACTTAACCCCGAACTCTATGTCATCTAAAGAAAAAAATTCTTCCTTTGTAGGGACAATAAGAATGGTGTCCATGGCATTAGGGAACTCGTAAAGACTTTTAAGGTAGGAATTCCAGTCCCTTAAGGGAATCCTATTATTTTCTTTAGTATTGTGTTTTAGAATTTGGCTCCAGAACTTTTTAGGATCCAGCTTATATAGTTGTGAAAGTTTCTCTTGCCTTTTATTGATATAGTACATTTTTTTCTTTTTAATTAGGGCTTTGTACATATTGATCTTATCGAGTTTTAAGGACTCATTAGAAGCATCCCTAATGGATTTCCTAGCAATTTTACAATCTTTATCATACCAAGGGTTGGTCGTTCTATTATTCTTTTTATAGGACACCTCGAAAGAGAACTTGTTAATAGAAGTGGAAAGGGTAGTTGTAAAATTATGATAGAGTTCTTCAGTGTTGTCCTTATAAGTTAGGATATTTAATTTACTATTTAAATCCTTTAAGAAAATGTCAACTTTACTTTTGTCAAAGCGCAAATTCCTTTGATTATCAGAATTCTCTTCAATGGCGCTCCTATGCATGGGAAAATTTAGAGTTAGGGTTAAAGGTTTATGATCAGAGTCGGGCTCATGGTCATTTAAAAGGTCAAAAGTTGTTATTTGGTTGGAAACGAGGATATCACACATCACATAATCTACAACACTACTACCTAGCCCATGAATACAAGTCATTTGGTTGGAGTTTGGCGACTTCATTACTCTAATGCAAATTATTAGGTCTTAAGAGCTGCAGAGCTTGACCAACTCAATACCAAACAAATTCTCAATTAAGTCTTCAGAGCTTCTTTTGTAGCTATTATATAAAACAAGGTCCTCATCTAGCCATAAAGGATTATGGTTGGAGTCATTACTTAAAAGAGTAGTTTTTCCTAGCATTAAAGTCTCCTAGAAGGAGGATATTACCTTCATTTTTCAAACTATAAATATCTTGTTCTAAACTATTATAGGGACAATTGTTATCTAGATTGTTTTTCTTATAAAAAATAGAATTAATAGGTGCAAAATAACAAATTGTTATATACATCTTTTTAATATTGGTATCTGAAATTTCCATCCAAATGTATTGATTGAGAGGACCAATTTTATTTAGTTGAATGTGAGGAGAAATACTCTTTCTAAATTACTAATATAACAAGCTATTATAATATTTACTACAAAAGAGTGTAATGAATTACTTTAAGAAATCCCTTCTAAAGGCAAATCGGGTGAACCACTCCATTTTTTTCTTCGTTAGACACATTTGATATTTAATGGGTTAAGGTATTTAATGACTTTACTCAATTCAACAATTTTACTAGTCAAGTTGCAACGTGTTTTAAAGTTGTGAGTTGACTCGAGGGAAACCAACCTTTATGGTTGGGGCTGTTGATAGCTACTATAGAGGAGTTTAATGAACTTAAGAAAACATTTATAAAGATAAAGCTAACTTGCAATAAACCACTCAATTTTTTGCTAGATTAAATACATTTAATAATAGATGAATTGAGGTATTTAATGACTTTTGAAATAAGTTTAATTAAGCTTTCGTTAAATTACAACATGTTATAAATACATTTAATAATAGATGAATTGAGGTATTTAATGACTTTTGAAATAAGTTTAATTAAACTTTCGTTAAATTACAACATGTTATAAAGTTGCAAATGAGACAAACCAATGTTTATGGTGGAGGCTTGTTGGTACTCATTTTGAAATTATGATTAGTGATAAAAGGAAGTATGTACCTAATTATGTGCATTGGAATGTTATATGCAAAAGTTATATGATTAAGAATTGTGTGCTTTATATTGTTATAAGTTATATGATTAAGAATTGTGTGCTCTGTATTGTTATGATCAATTGTTTAAGAATTGTATGATTTGTATTGTTATGTTTAATCATTAAAATTGTAATGTTATATACATAAATTATATGTTTAAGAATTGTGTGTTTTGTATTGTTATGATCAACTGCTTAAGAAGTGTGTGCTTTGTATTGTTATGTTTGATCATTAAAATTGATTGTAATTGTTTTGTAACCAACTTAACTATTAAGTTTGCAAATTTAAGATATGACTTAAAATTTGATTATTGATTGAGTTTGATATTACTATTATGGTGAATTGGATATTAATATTATGATTCTGGGTACTCTACAACTCAGTATGGGAGAGATGTTGTATGTTAGATTAGATCAGTATAAATTTATCTTAAATCCGAATTTATCAAGGGGATTAAATTTCTCAATGTTTTACAAATTTTAATTTATATGTTGTTATCTAAATATGTATTTAAATAGTTATTTAATTTTTTACATTGAGTAGACTTAATTATTATTATTATTTTAATGTAATTTTATCTAATCTAACATCACACTAGAGTGAAAACATCTCCCTCTTCCTCATACCACGCACCACCGAGAGTAATGAGATGCCGCTACTCTAAGTGCAATAATGTTAAATTAAAAAAAAATATGGATTCAATTAAAAAAAGATTAATAACTATGTACATACATATTTACATAATATTATATAAATTAAAATTTACACAATAAGAAATTTCATCTCTCCTTATGTTTCTTAAACCCAAATTTAAAATGAATCTAAATTGGCATACTTGGTAATTAGATGAGTCCACATTATATGGAATGAATTGATTTCATTATGATGATACTTTGGGATTTTAAAACAATCTTGTTGATGATTGACTTATCTATTATCCATTTGAATGTCTTGTGCTTCTAATGGCCACAAGTAGATCATCATGTTGTTGATTCCAAGTTTTATATGTACTTTTGTTTGTCTCGAAACCATGGCAAGGTGGACTTATTTGCACCCAAATTTCTACTTTGGGAATGTGGGCCTTTTTGCACCCAAATTTCTACTTTGGATTCTTGTACTTTGGAGCATTAGAACTTATGAGCGAGAGTTGACTTATATTTTTGAGTTGGGAGGACTTACGACTTTGTTTCCTCACCTTATGATTTAGGTTGTTGGGACATTATGAATTCTTACGTACTGTGGTTGATTTTTTATTCATTGGAGTTTAATTAGTTAATGACTTAGGCCTAATAAGGGATTAGTTGAAGGTGGTTTGGTTAGAATTTTGACTTGGATGGTGTTCCTATTGATTATAGATTATAGCTGAATTGAACTGTATTCTTGACACATTAAGATTTCAGAACTGTATTGTTGAGACAATAGATTTTATTTCTGATTCCAGTTCGATTCATTCATCTCGTGAAGACAGTAAAAAAAATTATCTGTATATTTAGATTGTATTGTTGATTGCAAAGATGGATTGAAATAAGATGCAAAGTGTAACTCATCTCTTTTTTCATTTTGAAGCATCCAATGATCAAAATCTCCTATGCTGTGCAACAAAATCGTTCAAAATTATTGCGGGAGGCCAAATAAGGAGACGATAAAACTGTTTACAAAGTCTGTTGCTCAGGAACGTAGTGGCAAAATAGCAAAATTAAGTAAATCATCTACCAACCTTTGGTAATCTCTAAATGAATGCTATATTTCAATGTGCAAATGCTTCCCTGAATGGCTCAAATTGCTAACAAATTTGTCTGCCATAGAGTTCAGTCTTATTCTTTGCCAGGCGTTCAATCTTTCAATTTTTGTTTTGCTTTGCTTTGCTGAACTGATTGATTGAACTTAGTAGGCGCTTTGAAATGTTGTTTGAGACTTGAATTCCAAAGAATTAAAAAGAGAAGAGAATATGCACAGGCGTTCANTTTGCCAGGCGTTCAATCTTTCAATTTTTGTTTTGCTTTGCTTTGCTGAACTGATTGATTGAACTTAGTAGGCGCTTTGAAATGTTGTTTGAGACTTGAATTCCAAAGAATTAAAAAGAGAAGAGAATATGCACAGGCGTTCAAAACCCAGGAGGCCATGCCATTGCATCCCTCCCTCGTGAAATGCAATATCAACATCCAAAAGGATCCAGCTACCATTATCACGAACTCACCCAATTGGCACATGGCTGCCAGCTTTGGTCGATATGCCGGACGCCAAAACTTCCAACTGCACACAATTGCCTTCATCAGCGTGCTGGTCAGAATCCCCAAAACCTGAAGAGATTGCGAGAATTCCAGCCAGAAAAAACACACAAAAACCCTCGTCAAGTGGTCGAAAATGTGAACGAAACCGACGGGCTCCTCACTCAGAATTCTGATGAAAGTAGTCATGAATTCACAGTATTTGGTGAGATAGAAGAGATATGACCAGAAGAATACTCGCCCAGCAGAACGAGTTCCCAGAGGAAAACAAACCAGCCACTCGGTAGAACTCATGGATTTCCTCCATATCCACCTCGTCTCCTTTATCTCCACAGCAGTTGCCACCAAACAGCCCACAAAAATGGCGACACGAATCACCAGAAGTGCCAAGTTATAAATCCCCGGAATTGAACCCAAATTCACCGACTTCTTCTTAAATATGAGAAGAACCAATTTGAGGAAGAAAATAGAGAAGATATATGCAGAAACAGAGGCCAGCAGGAACAGCCATGATGATCCCCAAGCGTTGTGATCCCATCTGAAATGGGCGATTATGGGATGCTCTGCTAGCCAATATCTCACATTCAATTTTACCAGAGGAGAAGAATAAGCTTTGATTTCCATAATGGATTTCAATGTCCATCAATCCAGGCAGGGTGGTTATGGGAGTATTGTAATGGGATTTCTAGAAAATCAAAGAGAGAAACGTGCCAGCTACGGATTTGAAAATGAGGCACAGAACAGAAGCTTCCTTCTATAATATCATGGCGGAGCAGACATGTGTGATTCACAACGAGCCGATCTCTGTGTGTGTTGGCAGCTAAGTCAAAGGTAATGATCCGCTATTTGCGAGTTTTTCAATCTGCCGCTATATTTCGCCATCTATCTGACGATAACAATCATGTCATGCATATCTGTAACAGGTATCTACCATTTAAAATGTCAAATGTGGACTTACCAGCGTTTAACATCAACAAGCAGCCTATGATGAGGGGCTATGATTCCACAAGTGAGGGGGCTAAAGAGAGTTACAAGGAGTTACTTATTTGTATTAATTCAGCCCATTCATATAAATGTTTATACATCTTTGAAATATGAAAGAGTTCTCAAAGTGATGTAAGAGTGGTGGGTGGGAAAGGTCAACTCATCCAATTTATGACAGTATGGGATGAGTACAACCATTTTTCGGGAAATGTGTGAGTCAAGCTTTCATGAGAATAAAAAGAAATTTGAGTGCCTTTTGGGGGGGATTTTTATGTTGGTTTTGGAGAGCAAGAGGAGGTTTGAGTGCTGAAAAATGAGCACCAACCATGTTATGCTTATGGACAACCATTGTTGGGCTGATTTTTATGTTGAAAATGAGGTTGTAGGCCTGCAATGAGAGTTGTATGCCTATAAGTGACATTTCATGTTGAGGAAATGGCTCAAGAGCCTTGATAAGGTTGTTGTGAGCATTCCTAGAGCAGTCGAGAGTTTCTGGTGTCCCCAATTGTGAGATTCCTAGTCAATCGAGTGCACTGGAGCCCTGAGGGGAAGTGGGAAGGTCGGAGGCAGTGCAGGGAGATCTCATTCCTTAGGTTGTGCAGGTTGTGGGGAAGAGAGTTGGTCGATTGGAACTGTTGTTGGAGTAGAACTTGGGTTTGGGGATGTTGAATGTGGAGAGTGGAAAACCAAGAGGACCAGACCTCGTTATGGACTCATAGTCTCAACTCGGGGGTGGCTTGTTGTTGAGGTTTGGAATAACAATCCTATGGTTGGGAGAAATGTCCCTTGTATGCAGCCAGTTGATTCAGCAAATAAAAGATAAGATTATTGTTCTATTTGCATAATTATTTCCATTGTGTTTATATTTAAATTGAATGTTGTTGAGTTGCTTGATGAGCCTGCATTCATGGGTTTTTATTTATGTTGTTAGATGCATGAATATGTTAGCATGTTGCATATTGTTGATTTTTATTGTGTAAAGATTTTGTTTTTGTTTAAGTGGGTTTAGAATGCAGGGGTTCTTTACAATTGGTATCAGAGATGTAGGTTACAGAACTAGGCATGAAGGGCCTGCTACAACACAAATAGAGTTGTTATTGTGTTTAAATGGGGAAGAAAATTACGGAATCAAGCAAATTCCCCATATTTTTGATCCAACAAATGGGTTTTGGTTAGGAAATCCAAAATGGTCAAATTCATGTCAATTGCGTAGAGTTTTGGGTGAAAATCGAATTCGCCCAACCTGATAATTGGGGTCAGAGCCCCCTCGAAATTCAGTTTTGTGTGTGGATATTCTTGTTGCAGAGTTCGAATTGGTTAAATAAAGGGTCGAATGCAGCTTGCAGGGGGTCGAATATGGTCGAAGGATCCAATTTCAAGGGTTTTGCGATAGTCACGGGCTCGAAAAATGAAAAAAAATAGACTAAATGTCAAAAATGTTGGAGCCGTCGATATAGTGTGTATCGACAACGAATGAAGATCTTCACTGATACATTGGTGAAGGAAGGACTTAAGAAATCTCCAAAAAGAAGGAAAAAAAAATTGGTGAAGAAAGTGGATTCTTTGTCGAAACAACGATGAGAAAAGTGGATTTTGTGCTGAAACATTGGCAGGAAAATGAGATTTCTTCGTCAATACATCGACAAAGAAAGAAAATAAGTTTTCAATAAAGGAAGAATACAAGTCATTGGTGGAAAATAATTTTTCATTGCCAATACATCGGTGGAAAATAAGTTTCATCGCCGAAATAGTGGCGAAAGATAAGTTTTCGGCGTCGAAACATCAATGGAAGATAAGGTTTTTGGCGCCTATACGTCGGTAAAAAAATAAGGTTTCATCACTAATACAGTGTGTATCAACAAAGAATGGACATCTTTCGTTGATACATCAACAAGAAAGAACCTTTTCAGGCCACCAACAAGGAAGCATTTCAACGAAAAAGAAGGATTTTCGTTGTCAAAACGTCGACGAGAAAAAGTGTTTCATCGTCGATACATCGGTGAGAGGATGTGTTTTCATTGTCGATACATTCACAAGTGCCTGCTACAACACAAATAAAGTTGTTGTTGTGTTTAATTGGGGAATAAAATTACGGAATCATGCAAATTCCCCAATTTTGGGGAATATTTTAGCTAGAAATCAACATGGGTATGTCGAGATTTTCGATCTAGCGAATGGGTTTTGGTCAGGGAAGTCAAAATGGTTAAATTCATGGTAGTCGCGTAGAGTTTTGGGTGAAAATCAAATTTGCCCAGCTTGATAATTGGGGTCAAAACCCCCTCGAAATTCAGTTTTATGAATGGAGATTCTTGTTGCAGAGGTCAAATTGGTTAAATAAGGGTCAAATATGGTTGAAGGAGCCAATTTCATGGGTTTCATGATAGTCACAAGCTCGAAAAATGCAAAAAAATCGACTAAGTGTCGAAAATGTCAGAGTCGTTGATACAATGTGTATCGGTGAAGAATGAAGATCTTCGTCGATACATCGATAGTGGAAAGACTTAAGAAATTGTTGAAAAGGAGGAAAAATTATTTTCGGTGAAGAAAGTGGATTCTTTGTTCAACTAACGGTGAAAAAAGAGGATTTTGTGTCGACACGTTGACAGGAAAATGAGATTTCTTCGTTGATACATCAGGAAGGAAATAAAATAAGTCATCAACGAAGGAAGAAGACAAGACATCGGTGGAAAATAAGTTTTCATCACCAATACACCGGTGGAAAATAAGTTTTCATCGCCGAAATAGTGACGGAAGATAAGTTTTTGGTGCTGAAACATCGATGGAAGATAAGGTTTTTGGTGTCGATACGTCGACAAAAAATAGGGTTTCATTGCCTATACATTGTTTATCGGCAAAGAATGGACATATTTCGTCGATACATCAATAGGACATGACCTTTTTGGGTTGCTGACAAAGAAGCATTTCAAAGAAAAAGAAGGATTTTCATTGCTAAAACGTCGGTGAGAAAAAATATTTCATCGTCGATACATCGATGAGACGATTTGGATTCATCATCGAAACGTCGATGAAGAAGAAGTGTTTTTAGTGTCGATACATCAGTGGGGAAGAAATAAAGGTTGCCTTGACGAAGAATGTGATTTTTTACGCCAGTATGTCGGCAAGTAAGAGACATTTTGTTGTCAATACACTGGTGAAGGATATGCTTTTGGCATTGATACAACGATGGGGAGAAGACATCTTGATGTTGATAAATCGATGAAAAATGTGTTTTGGGGGCTGATACATTAGCAAGAGGAAAGGATCATGATCGTCAATAAAATAAGAAAATAAGGAAAGAAAGAATAGAAAGAGAGAAGAGACAGAAATAAACGAGGAGGACAAAAGAAGGAGAAAACAAATAATTCACCAAAAAAAGATTTAGAGTCCAAAACTTGTTTTGGGAATAACAAGAGCATTTCAACTCGGATTTGGATGAAATTTCAGGTGTGTGTTCACAGTGTCGAGGGATACAAGAATTCCAGTGAGGGCCATTGGTTAATTATGCTTCCATTTTATGAAAAATGTGAAATAGTGACTTTTGAAGATCTGGATCGCGCTTAGTAATCAAGGCCCAAATAAAGGTGAAACTTTTCTAGATAGCTCAAAAAGAAGACACGAAGATACCCATTTAGTCCTCTAGCAAAATTTGAATGTTTTTGGAGTGGAAATGTCAAAATAAGGAAAAATCCATTATTTATGAGCGCGTTATGGGGATTTTTGAAAAGAAAATGGACCCCAAATCACTTGTCCATAAAAAATTATTTACTCAACTTTTTATCTACTCATCAATCTGGACAACTTTTTCTTGAGGGGAGTTTTGTTGTATTTGCTTCGTTTGGGAGATAACTATTTTTGGCCAAAAATTCCAAGTCTAGAGGAAATGCAAAATGGACAGATTGACAAATCTAGATTGATGGAGAAGTCGAATGGAGTGTCAGATTCTAAATATGAAAGTTGATGTGTATTCAAAATCATGAATACTATCAGCACCCAATATAAAAAAATTATTGGTTCTCTCCATATTTTCTTCTACAAAAGGCCAAATTTAGCCCTTGAGACTTTGGTACCAATGAAACAAGTGCAAAAAAAGGGGTGAAACTGTTGATTTCGAAAGGCCATAACTTCTAGCTATGAAATCATAATAAGGCATGAGTACAGTCGTTGGAAAGGTAATCCAAATTAAAAACGTGAAAGAAGGATTGAATTCTCTAAGAGAGCAATTGGTTGTTTTATAAAGCTGTAGGAAACATGATAATTGAGCTTTGTGAACCATGCAATTGTTCAAACTGAATATTTTCCAAATAACGTCAATTTTTTTGGAAAAATATTTCTAGATGTTATAGTTACAGGCCAAATTTAAATAATGGGTAAGGAGTGCATATACTCATGATAGTGCCTATGCAGGGGTATATAGGCACATTTGGAATGTAACAACTTGATAATGGAAATAGGTTGAATTTTAGTAATAGGGTAGTGTTGATGAGTAGGGGAAAACTCAAGCAAATAAGTCTATATCAAGAGCCTATTGACCGAATGACCAGGGAGCTTAATCATCAAGAAAATGACAGTACACAGTTGGAAATTTCTTCAAAGTTCTTGAAAGATTCATCAATAAAAAGATCTGATGATGTAGACTAACTACTCTTGAATAAAAACAAGTTACAATAGGAGGAAGCGAAAGAAATTGATCTTGTATATGACACAAGTTATAATCTAGATACTTCATTTGAGCGTCAAAGTAGTTATTACTTGCAGGAAAAATGACATGGAAGCAGGGCAGACCTTTTAGAAGTTGGTTGAGATAATAAAGAGATGCAGAGGGAGTGCAAAGCTATGGAACATGTAATGAAAAGTGGATAAAGGACTCAGCAAGAGAATAACCAAATTATTATTCAGCTACTACATAGTCTAAATAAATTACATTGAAAAATTGACAAGGATTCTCACATAGGACATGAAGCCAGCGTGTGAAGAATGGCATCCGCATGCACAGGGAGTTAAAGAGGGATCCATATCTTTGAAGGTATAGATGTGATTATAGATGCAAATCTAGC
>SNQJ01S0003728.1:398957-409367 GCA_010110895.2 Picea sitchensis | reverse complement strand
AATAAATTACATTGAAAAATTGACAAGGATTCTCACATAGGACATGAAGCCAGCGTGTGAAGAATGGCATCCGCATGCACAGGGAGTTAAAGAGGGATCCATATCTTTGAAGGTATAGATGTGATTATAGATGCAAATCTAGCTGCAAAAAAGAACAAGGATCAAAGGAGGTGATGTGTGAGCCATCTCTATGCACAAGCATAGGATTTCCTGGAAAAAGGTTGTTAGCTATGAATTGGAAACTATGGTTGAAGTATCCAAGGCAAGAAGGAAATTCACTTTTGTTATTAGAGTGCCCAGTGGAAGCAGGGTATAGGTAAAAATTATTCAACAAGATAAAATAAGTTGTTATTCACTTAAAATTTCCAATGGAGGAATGTATCATTCCATTCAGAGCAGTTGGTCATGAGTGGACAAGAAGGGTTTCATAATGAATCACTCAATGAAGTGAAGATTGAGCAAAGCCAATGGACAATATAGATAATGGCAATGAATGCTAATGGTTAAGGTGATTCAAGGATACTACAGTATCGATATGATGGAATGTTATTAGGCACATCATCCCAAGATGTTGGAAGGTTCCAACAAGGTAAAGATGGAACATGATTTCCTAAGTGGAGGTAGTGGCCAGTAAGGGATGTTGGTTGGAATATCATAATGGCCAAGTGGGACTTGGCTAGAACAGGTTCAAATCAAGGAACAATAGTGCACATATAAGCAGAATGATAGTGCATAGGGTTGTAGGGATATAGAAGGATTCAAGTACAACTACATGAAGCACAAGAAGTGATGCATGATGCATCAAATGAAGCTAAAATGCATATACATTAATGGACATGCTATGATTGAATTCCCGGTGCATATTGATGTGCATTAGTTCCTGTGGGAATGCATGAATATGCACATGACATTCTTGTAGATTGAGATTAGTATGCTATTATATATGCAATAATGATGTTATAAATCACTGAATATGACTAATGATGGATTATGCATCTAGGAAAAATGTTTATATTGTGGTTGAAAGTGATGATGATGTTGGTGCACATGAGAGCCATATGTATGAAGACAATGAGGATGGTAAGAATGTTGATCAATAGGTTGGTAAAGGGAGCCTATGAGCTTCTAAAAAATACCAATTTATCAGGTAGCATCAAGTAATTCGATAACAACCATGTAGGTATGCATTTGGTTGCTTATGTTGCATAAAATGATGAAGGGAATTGAGGTAAGAATTCCCTCAGTTAAAGTTCAATATTTGAATTGATGTGTAAAGGAAGAGGACCTTGAGTATACACATGTTCTTTAATGCTTGAATTAATTTATATAGCATTTAGTGGTATGCTATGTTGGTTATCAGGTCATAACCAGGTCAACTCAGGAGACACACTCATGCTATAGAAATGGATGTTGATAGAGCTAGACATGTGTGAGGCCATGGTGTAGTTGGATATGGAAGGTCTATAGTTCCATACAAGTGTGTAATGGTATTCCCATGTATAACTAATCTTTGGGCTGCAACCTCTTTGTCGACACTGTAGAATACTAAAGGATTAAAATTCCTGGTGTTGTGTATGGGTCGAAGAGGAAGGTATTCAAATAGTCAGACAAGTAATCGAGAATAATTTTGATGATGTGTTGAGACGTTGGCTAGACATTCCAACTCACCACGGTTGAGTATACGACATAAATATGTGGTATTCCATAGTCAATGCAAGGATGCATTGTATAGATGTGGCCATGGGCATGTTGATGCTTGTAGCATCAGACGAGTATTTCCACACAGGTCTAAGTGTCTAAACATGTGGAATTCATCCAAAGCCTTCTACCTTGAGACTTTACTTTAATCAAAATAATTATTAAAGTAAAGTGCTTGTATTAGTGAGTTGAATTTTATTTAAATAAATTGTTTAATTATCATTAGTAAATTAAATAATATCCATTGATCTCAAGTGATGTGAGAAGTAATCTCAACCATCAATCACTTTGGAGATTAGGGTTAGGTCATAACTCAATCTTATAAAAGCAAGGCTAGGGTGAAGGAGGAAGACACGTGACTTTTGATACAGAGAGAGTTGGATCATGAAGAATTGTGGCTTAAAGAGATCTTGGATAGGTGGAGAATGACTTCCATCTAGAGATTAGCTCAGGGAGAAGAGAGAACAGAGGCAGTCACAAGTGTGTTTCAGTAGATTGGAGTTGCAACAACAGGGTTTCATTGTACAAAGTTGTCGTACAGTCTTTGAGTGCATGTATGTGGGTTTCAATGGAGACATAAGCGTATACATGGGTTTGCTTAAGGAAATTGTGTACATATTAGGAAACGTGAAAGACCAAGGTCATACAATAGATTGGGAGTTGCTAGGGTTTGCATGTATTGTCTATAGTTTTTTGTATTTCTTTGTGGGCCATTTTCCCATGTACGAGAGCCCTTGTAAGCTTTGAAGTTCTTTGAATGATAAGATTAGTTGATGGGAATAATATCTTTGTGTATTGTGTATGAGATTTTGGTTTCCCATATTTCTTTTCCTATCTTTATTTGAGTTGAATATTCCAACTAGTGTGTGTTGTTTTGTGAGATGCTAATTTGATTTACAACAAGAAAATCACTAGATAACAAGATACCTAGGTGCCAAAATAGGGATTTCAACATGGTATCAGAGAAGTCTCTCTAAGAGGAAGCTAGATCTCAGATCCATAGCAATTGATAGTAGATCTATCATATCTACAAGGAAATCTTAGTAGATCCATAACCAACAGTGAGAAATCAAGGGTTGGATTTTAGGGAAACAAAAGTACTAAGGTAAACTAGGGTTTTGCAGTCGTATGGAGTTGTACACATGTTGCAGAAGGAACAATTGCTTACATATGTGGGTTTCTTTGGATACATTTGCATTTACACGGGTTTTAGTAAGGAAAATTGTGTACATACATGGGTTTCAGTGGTGACAAGTGTGTACAAGGTCGTACAGCCAGTACAGGGGAAGTTTTAACAACAAGTTATCTCTAGGGTAGTTTATCAAGTCTAAGGGATGGCATAATCAATTATGAGAGTTGAAGATAGATTCAATGGAGCATCCAACATCCTATCTTGGAAAGCAATGGTTACTTTAGCGTTGAAGGAGTATGACCTTTGGAAGTTAGTGGACAAAGTAGTTGTTCTACCAATAGAATTGGAAGCTTTGGAAGCTCAAGAAAAGGAGATCAAAGATGAGAGGGTTATCTTGGATTCCATGAAGGATCATCTAATTCCTCACTTATCTGAGAAGAAGATGGCCAAAGACGTGTTTTATGCCCTAGTAGGTTTATTCCAAAGCACTAACCTGAATAGCAAGATGGTCTTAAAAAATAGACTCAAATTTGTGCAGATGTATAGATTTTATAATGTTACCAACTATTTCATGAGGATCACTCATGTATGTGATCAGCTTGCAACCATAGGGGAGAAATTTGATGACACAAAGCTCATTAATGTGGCATTGAATGGTTTTCCCAAGTCTTCGGAACCATTTTCAAGGGAGTTTGTGCTCTAGAAAAAGTCTCATATTGGGAGAGGCTTTGGGATGATTGCATCTAGGAAGAGATTCGAGAGGAATCCAAAAGAAACAAGCAAACAAGTAGTGATGAGAACTTCTCCCTTGTCAATAAGACAAGGAAGGGAAAACAAAAGGGTTTCAACAAGAAGGGAAACAATGATGAAGGATCATTGTAGCCAAGGAAGAAGAAGGACTTGAGTAAAATCAAGTGTTTCCCATGTCATAAGAATGGACATTATGCATCTCAATGTCTAGAGAAGAAGAAGGGAACAAGAAATATGCAGACATCATCATCAATAGAGACATAGCTAGATGAGTTTGCAACAAATTTTGAGAAGGATTTCTCACTAGTTTCTTGTCTTTCTACCAGAACAACTACCAGAAGTGTGTGGTACTTGTATAGTGGTGCATCTCGTCATATGACAGAATCATGGGAGTTATTTAGCAATTTTATGGAGAGGGCCTTAGACGTTCTTATGGTGCTTGGTGATGATGCCAAGTATGCAGTGAAGGGAGAGGGAACAATTTTCTTCCAACTTGAGTCAAGAGGTTCATTTGATGCTCGGGATGTTCTTTACGTACCAATACTGAAGAAGAATTTTATCTCATCCTCATCTATGGAGGATAGGGGTTTCCATTACTTTTTAGAGAGAGAAAGTACTCATACATTTAGAGAAAGTTATCCCAGACACAATAATGGTCGTTGGGGTTAGAGAGGGCACTTTATACAGGTTGTAGGGAAATATTGTTCAGGCCTTGGTACATGATAATGACAACCTATGTGAGATATGGAACAAGAGGTTGGGACAACTACACTACAGGGCATTTCCAATTCTGAGGGGGATTGTTACAGGTCTTCCAGATTTTAATATTGAGTAGTAGGGAGTGTGCAGGGGGTGTGCACTTGCAAAGAATGCCAAGGATGTTTTTCCTAGTAGTGAGATTAGGTCCAAGGGGATATTGGATCTTATACGTTCAGATGTGAGTGGGTTGATTTAAGTAGCACCAGTGTAGGGAGAATATTGTTTTATGACATTGATTAATTACTTTTCCAAGAAAACTTAGATCTTCATTATGAAGACCAAGGATGAGATCTTTAGTAGTTTCAGAAGTTCATTGATCAGGTGGAGAACCAGATAGGAAAGAATATCAAGGTCTTGAGGTCGGATAATGGGGGAGAGTACACCTCCAATGACTTCAAGGGTTTCTGCAGGGAGGTAGGGATCAAGAGGGAGTTGATAGTCTCATACAACTCTTAGCAAGATGGGGTTGCAGAGAGAAAGAACTAGTCCATCATCGGTTCTACCAAGGATATGATACATGACTAATAGTTTCCTATGTTTCTTTGGGAAGAGGCATGTAACACAATATTATATGTGCAGATTAGGAATCCTCACAAGATATTGGGGGACAAGACTTCAAAGGAGGCATTCTCAAGAGTGAATATAGAGATATCACATTTGAGAATCTTTGGTTTTCCAGTCTACATCCATGTGCCTGTGGAGAATAGGACAAATATGGAGCCTTCATGACAGAAGGGTATATTTGCGGGGTACAACAAGACCTCAAAGGATTACAATATCTTCATACCAGCATAGAGGAAGACATTTGTGAGCAAAGATGTTAGGTTCAAGGAGAACTTGGCATCTAGGATATATCATGATTCATCAACAATGACAAAGGACGAGGAGAAACAAACTATGAAGGATGAGCAATAGTTGGAAGCTTCCAGTTTAGGGAGTTAGACTTCAGGTGGGGGGGAGTTACCTCCTTCCAGTTCTATCAAGAGACCCATGTGGCTACTACAGACATTAAGGGATGTTGGTGAGGCTCCTAAGAGTGCAATCAGAGAGCGTGGGCCTATGAAGAATTTCCAAACTATACGATGCTTATGAGTAGCATCATTGATGTTGAGCCTTCCTGATCCGTCAGGATTTTTCGAATGACTATGGTTGAGTTTTTAACTTTGCATGCATTAATTAACCATTGGGAAACTTAATGAAAGAGCGAGAAAAACAAATGCATTATACAGCCATTAACATAATTGAAAATCTGAAATGGAATGAAAACAACAAAACCATAATGCACAAGTTTGATAACGGAGTTCGGCAACTTTGCCTACGTCTCCGGGCCTTTTCTTTGTGAGGGAGGCTTCTTGATTTCTTTTTGAAAGTTTATTAGTACATCTTTACAATTGCCGATTGGCTCCTAGACTGATCTGGTCTTGTTCGCCATGATCTCTAGAATCTTTCACAACTTACGGCACCTGAAACGGATATACCGCACAGAACTCTGTCGTCAAACCAACATCTCTACCTCAAGCGACTCCCTGCACTTACTCAAAGTACGGCTTATTCTTGGCCTTGCATGCGGCATCTCGCGCTCTGAATTGATCTCAAAAAGATGTGTAAATGGCCTCATCATGGCCTTGGTTAAATAGTGGGGAGTTAGTTGTCCATCCAACTTCCTCCACGAATTTAGAGCCTAAAAATGCCCAAAACCCTTAAAAATGGATTAATTACATAAAAAATGGCTTAGAAAACATTAATTAAACCCAAAATTGGTTGGAAAAACCACTTTATAACCATAAATTGGTTAAATTCGGGCTTAGCCCTTAGTCTTGAAGCTCCTCCTTTGGCAGGTTATATGGACTCCATATGGCCAAGCGTTTATCCCAAAGGGCTAAGCGCTGGCCTCTCTCCTCCTTTATGCACATAAAACCATACAATATAATTAATAATATGGGTTTTATAACATAAAATAATGTGGCACATTGGTAAAGGCCCATTGTTAAATATTTATATATGGTAGAAGAGGTCGAGTGAACCTCAGCCTCCATAAAATTTTACAAACAAACCAAACACCAACAACTTGATAAAGGGTGCCCGTGGCTGACCATGGCCCGGAAACCCGCATTAACTATACTCCATTTGACCATAATATGCCACGATGTCACAAACTGATTTGCGGATGTGTCAATCCAAAACTGCCACGTCATCTCATGTATAGTCAGCATGCTGATGTCATCGACGTTGACTTTTTGACCAATTGAACTTTGACTTTTGTTTGACTTTTTGATTGAGCAGCGATATCTCTTCTCCATACGGACTCGGATTTGACATAAAAATTATACCGGAATCCGGAAGATGGAAATTGAATGCCAATGGTATTTGGTTTCCTTCCCAGTTCCCGAGCACTTTCATTTTGAGCATTTTCAAATACATTAGGCTTACAGATAGAATTTGGATCACACCTCCCAACAATAAGACCTTTTGGTCCCCAAAAGGTTCACGACTACTCGACAAGCTTCCCGGGATAGGCCACTGGCTTGCTCTTTGTCTCACGAAGATGAATTACATTAGGAAGCCAAAGCCTGCGAAGTTAGAGACATCCACGTAAAGCGGAGAACCAAGTGCATTTGGTTTCTCTCCCCCTTCCGCGATGTTCCTCTTGCTTAGGTGGGTAGTATTCCTTCTTGGGTACATGCAAAATCCTTTTGTCCCGCACTCTGGGATGGCTTCCGGATTAAACTTCTTGGCTAGCCTTTTGATGTCACTCTTAACGCAAAATGTACAGGTTTTGGCATCGGACACCTTAACCTTCTCCTTCTTGGATTGAACTGAAAGGCCTTTATGCCTTGTTCCTTCTTGGATGGCCTGGGTTTCCTGTACAAAGTTTAATGCTTCAACCTTGGCAACACAATGCTTAGGTGAATAGCGGTAGTAGGTACATGGATAAAGTTTCCACAAGTTCCGGTTTGCTTGATTATTCTTGTTATAATCAAAGGAGAATTAACAAAAACATGACCATTATACCTTCTTTGTTTATCTTCACTTTTCTTTGGAGCTGACTTGCATTCACTACCATATGAGTCACGAGTGAATTAAGCCATTTTCCTTTTGTGAAGTGTTCTCGCATTGTCTTAAGTTGGCCATTTGAATCTTTACTTGCTTCCGAAGTTTTGAACCCATCTTGGAGACTCTCCAAGGTCCCCTCTTTCATATCCCAATCCTAAGTGTCGAGGCCTTTCTTCAGCCTCAATGGGATTTACAATGCCTTGACCAGCCAGCGTCCAAGGCCCTTTCCTTTTCATAGCCCATCTTGGTTAATATTCTCAAACCTACACCTTTTGTGTGTTTCTAAATTCACCAAAACCAACTTGATGAGAATGAGGAAAGGTTGATGAGGAACCTTCACTGCATATCTCAGATATGTTTTCTGAAATATATTTAGAAGGCACTTCCTTCAATGCTTCTTTTCCTTTGTTGTCCTTTGAAGCTTTTACTTGAACCGTGCTCTTTTCGTTCCAAGTAGTCTTCATACAACACCTTCACCATCTCGGCCATGGCAAAATCCGAATCTCTGAACTCCTTCGGCAGAAAGTCCTCCTGTAGATGCCATTTCCTCCTTGAGATGTCTCTTCCACAGCTAACATGCAAAACTCAAATTCCAAATGTCCACTAGCTCATTACCCACTTGATCCGTAGGATATTTTGAATGATTATGGTTGAGTTTTAACTTTGCATGCATTAACCATTGGGAAACTTAATGAAAGGCTTGAGAAAAGCAAATGCATTATACAGCCATTAACATAATTGAAAATCTGAAATGGAATGAAAACAACAAAACCATAATGCAAGAGTTTGATAGCGGAGTTCGGCAACTGCCTAGATCTCCGGGCCTTTTCTTTGTGAGGAGACTTCTTGATTTCTTTTTGAAGAAGTTTATTAGTACATCTTTACAATTGCCCATTGGCTCCTAGACTGATCTGGTCTTGTTCACCATGATCTCTAGAATCTTACACAACTTACGTCACCTGAAACGGATATCTGAGACTCCTCAATCGTCTGAAAGCATCTCCTCCTCAACGGCTCCTCTGCCTCAAACTGGCTTATTCTTGGCCTTGCATGTATCTCTACGATGCTCTCCAAAGGCTGTGTAAATGGCCTCATCATGGCCTTGGTTAAATAGTGGGAGTTAGTTGTCCATCTCAACTTCCTCCACGAATTTAGGCTCAAAATATGCCCAATAACTCCCAAAAATGGATTAATTACATAAAAAATGGCTTAAACATTAATTAAACCCAAAGTGGTTGGAAAAATACTTTATAACCATAAATTGGTTAAATTCGGGCTTAGCCCCTTGGTCTTGGGCGCTCACTCCTTTGTCAAGGTTATATGGACTCCATAAAGGAGGAGAGGGGCCAAACGCTTAGCCCAAAGGGCTAAGCACTAGCCCCTCTCCTCCTTTATGCACATAAAACCATACAATATAATTAATAATATGGGTTTTATAACATAAAATTAATGTGGCACATTGGTAAAGGACCATTTTTAAAGCTTTATATGGTGGGAGGTCCAGGGGTCCGAACCCCATGGCCTCCATAAAGAATTTTACCAAACAAACCAAACACACCAACAACCAATAAAGGGGTGCCACGGCAGCCCATGGCTAGTACGATAGCTTTCGTCATTTGACCATAATGTGCCACGTGTCACAAACTGATTTGCCCAGATGTCAGCGAATCCAAAACTGCCACGTCATCTCCTGCACAGTCCAGCATGCTGATGTCATCAGCGTTGACTTTTTGTAGTTGACCTTTGACTTTTTACTGTTTGACTTTTTCGGTTCAGGCAGCGATATATCTTCTCCATACGGACTCCGTTTGACATAAAAATTATACCACGGGAATCAGGAAGACGAGGCGGGCCTTAGTGGTGTTGGTTTCATCAGATTCTGAGCACTTTCATTTTTTGAGCATTTTTCCAGCCACGATAGGGTTGAATCAGATTCCGGATCACTTCCATTTTTGAGGAAGTGATAGATCAACATGTTTGGTGGGATGCCATGGTATAGGAGTACCTCTATTATGAGGAATGATGTTTTGGGACATAGTGCCAAGAATGAAGGGGAATTCATTTGTGAGTTATAGGTGGAATGAAGGGGAATTCATTTGTGAGTTATAGGTGGCTCTACAAGATCAATCATGTTGCAGATAGTAGCATCAAGAAGTTCAAGGTGAGGTTCATGGAGAGAGGGTTCTCCTAGAAATAGGGAGTGGACTACAAGGATACATTTAGTCATTAGGTATGATTCTATTCGAGCTGTTATTTCTATTACTTCATTTATGAGGTGGAGGATTCATCAGATGGATGTGAAGACAACTTTCCTCAACGATATCATTGAGGATGAAGTATATATAGAAAAACCTCAGTGATTTGAGGTACATGGAAGGGATTCTCATGTGTGTAGGCTTAAGAAATCCTTGTACAGACTCAAACAAACACCCAGGCTATGGTATTCCAAGATTGATTGATACTTGCAGAGTATGAGCTTTATCAATAGTGAGGCGGATCCTAACTTATAATTCATACTTGTTGGGGTTGATCCACTCATATTGGTTTAGTACGTAGATGATTTGTTTCTCATTGGTGCAAAGGAATTGATTGCAGGGTGCAACACATATTTAGCTAATGAGTTAAAGATAAAGGACATTGGATTGATGCATTATTTCTTGGGGTTAGAGGTATGTCAGGTATCAAGAGAGATCTTCCTTGGACAAGGGAAGTAAGCAATAGATATCTTGACGAGATTCATGATGGAGGATTGTAGACCGATGGATACACCTATGGTAACCAACCTGAAGAAGGTTTTCACTTCAGATTTGTACTTGGTGAATCCTAGGATATACATGTAGTTGATAGATTCCTTGATGTATTTGGACAAACCTGGATAGATATATGTTTTTTTGTGAACACCTTGAGTCAATTCATGGTGGATCCAAGGCAGATGCATTGGATAGCAACAAAACATGTTTTTAGGTACTTGAAAGGTACAATGGAGTATGGGTTGAGGTATATTATTGCATTCTTAA
>SNQJ01S0003728.1:386953-398947 GCA_010110895.2 Picea sitchensis | reverse complement strand
CGTCGTAGGACTCTATCAGCCTCTCTGGCTGGGGGTCCTCTTGCAATTGCTGGTCCTCCTCCTGTTTCTGGTCCTGCCTCTGGTCGAGGATGACACCTGTTCCTGGTGAAGTCTTTCGGTTGAACAGGCCCCACGTCTATACATAACAGATTTGCAAGTTAGTACTTCGACACATACATAAAAATGATATATATAAAAATAAAAATTTAATAACTTTAAAAAATATATGATACCTATCTCACTGCGCTCCTCACCAGGGGGCACGGGCATGTCAGGATCTCTAAGGAAGCTAATCCATGCGTAGGGATAGTCCTCTATGATTGGGATCTGACGTTCCCACCAATCGAAGAATTTGTCGTCAAAGGCCTCTTGGTTCCTTCCTCCACCCTGTCTAGGCAGCAAGACCGCCCACCTGCACAATGCTGGGAAGGAGGAAATATACCCTCGTACTGTCTCTCTCGGACTGAGACTGGGCACCCTCTCAAATAAAAAATAGCATAAAACAGTACCAAACCTGAAGTTCTTGTTGGTATGCTTACAACACTCTGTGAGTTGTCTCTTCAAGCATACTAGCATGGTAGTACTCCAGTCAAATATCACTGCCTCTAAACACTGAACTGCATAGTGCATCTTTGCACGAGAGGCTTGATGGAGTGTTGTGGATCCAGTAATCCGCTCGATCATGAGTAAAATAACTCACAGGGAGAGGCTTGTAATCTTGTGAATTGGCACCAGAGAACCCACTTTCTCGATACCATCCTCACAGTGCATCACGATGTAATCCTCTATGTTGTATGACCTTGGAAGAAAAGTCCTCAAGTTAACTAGTTCCCCTCTCCTAGAGAGGCCGATCAAGAAGTAGATGTCCTCCATGGTTAGGGTCAATGATTGACCCTCTAACATGGACGCCTATGCGTCGGGATGCCAATACTCTACCAAGACATTAAGAAACCTCGGTTGTGCCCTCATTAACGGACACTGAAAGAATTTCCATAAGCCACACTGTTTCAGTGTAGCAATGGCCACAAGGTCCTCCTCGACCAAGACATCCATCTCCTCATGTTCCCTCTCTCTCTAGTGCATATGCATTCTGTTACACAAAAAAGATAGAGAGGGATTAATACTTGTGTTTTCTTTTTTCAATACAAAAGGGGGTGTACGCGGGCTGTAGTTTACATAGTCGCGTATGTACTCGGGCTGCCTATTACTCTTCCCGAGTACATACGCGGGCTGACTTTGGACAACCCGCGTACACGCAGACGCGACCCTTTTACAAGGGCACATGCCTCCCAAACTAAAAATTAAATACGAATAAATGAATTAAAATGCAAAAGGGGGTGATTTGTACTTACTTGGTCTAAGTGGGAGGGTTTTTCATCCACCGTAGCTTCGAGAATTTGTGTTTTTGATAAAAAGGGGCATTTTGACTTTTTGTTAATTTCCAAATTTTAATGGTAAAAATGAATTGCCCATCTCTATTTATAGAATTTTTTGGCCCTTTTTTCTGTAATTTGGTCCCCTTTTTCACTTTTCTTAGCTTGGTGGCTACTTGAGTTCTCTTTTGAGTTAGATTTCAGTTGTTTTGGTGGACTTCTCCTTTCGGTTTGGTGATTTTTTGAGATGGGTTACATTTATATCGTCCCATGGTAAAATTCGTTTTTTCAACTTTTGCATATAGGTTAGGTCGTCACTCCCAACTTTCTGCATATTGTTGACTTTTTCGGTTTGCCATATGATCGATTCCACCGAGGTATGACACATAACCTTCTCAACTTCTTTAGAAGTGTTGTAATTAGGTGGTAGATCCTACCTCTACATGGATTCCCTAGATAGATCCTTTGCTGCGTTTTGGTGTCCGTGCTGTGAGTTTTGACTATAGGCTTGGGAGTCCTTGTTAGTCCCGCCATGATTACATATTGAAGCCTCATTCTTATTCTAATCATCATCCTTGGCATTACCCACGAGACTCCCTAATGAGCACACTTTGTTGTCTTTCAAGCTCGCTTTAAATTTTGAAAGCAACATCCAACGAAATTGTATTTATTCTTTTCGATCTCGTCTGGATTACTTGAGAAAAGTAGTCCCTTGGAGTCTTCTTTAAGCCCTTTTCAAACTCTCTAAAAATGAAAATATTGTTGAGCGATCTTGTTTCCCTTCACGCTCGCCAAACTCAAATTTGAAGGTACATCTGTCTAGAGGTAGTTTACCCCTTTTCGATCTGGATGGCTAATTTTACGAATAAAGGTATGCTCTAGGAACTTCGGTTCGCTAGAAGAGTATTCTTAGGCGTAAGTTTAACCCTTTTTCGGGCCCGAGGGACTAAATTTTTGAAAAATGCACATTCTCCTTGGTTTTGGTTTATCTCTTTTTCGGGCCTTGGAGATTACTTACGAAAAAGGAACCCCCCCAGATTCCATAGTTAAGCTCTTTTCAAACTCCCTAAATATGAAAAGATCACCGAGTGACCTTGTTTCTTCACACTCATTAAATTGGTCCAGAAGAACATCTACTTGGCATGAGTTTAAGCCTTTTTCCATCAAGTAGATTATTCAGGAAAAATGTGTGCCTCGGGAAATTCGTCTCACCGAGAGATTTCTCCTTAGTTATATTTTATACTTTTTTCGGGCTAAGGAGACTAAACCTAGAAAAAGACTGTGAGTCCATAGTTAAGCTCTTTTCAGACTCCTTAAAATTGAAAAGATAGCTCAGTGATCTTGTCTTTGTCACACTCGTTAAAAAGATTTTGAAAAGAGGTCCTTTCGGTGCAAGTTTAACCCTTTTTCGAGCCGATTGGACTAATTGCGAAAAATGTACTCCCTGGAGTCTTTTTTAATGTTTTTTTTCAGACTCTCTAAACGTGAAAAAACCACTGAGCTTACCTTCTCCGGGATTGTAAAAATTCACATGGAAGGAGTCTTGTTGTGTCATGCTTAATCACATTGCGGGTCTCATCTTTGCGTCTTTGGCCTAATGCTGGCTCCATGTTGCTCTCAACTGAAACTTTAAAGCATTTCTCATACGCAAGCCTTGCAACACTTTTTTCCTTTGCGATTCAACACCTTGACCCATGGAGGAATTTTCCTCGAGTGTCCTTATCCTGCACATGTCTCCTTGCCTTGAGCATTAGTATGTTCCATGTTCTTGGAACCGATTTATTTACTCGCGACACTAGTTCCTCCTTTGTAACGTAACATTCTTTTATTCTTTTTCAAGCTCGTTAAAAATTTGAAAAAGACCAAAAAAATCAAATATTCCAAAAAGAGGGGATGGGAAATATACATTCTTTTTTCGACAGTAAGATAGTCACCCTTGGACAAAACACATCCTTCTGTTTGTTCTCCAAGCATTGGGATCTAGTATGACCTTAGGATGCTGTTCTCGCTACATAGAGCTGTGTCCTGCTCCATTTGGTTACTCTTCCAAACATATGGAGAGTTTGTGGTGCCTCCTACATCACAGACTTATGTCAATTTTACATTTCCTGAGCTTGATCATCTTTCATGATTTTGTCCAAGGGAAGTTTTATCCAACCTAAGCTGTCCATTCTGCAGTTTGTCTCTTGACTTTCATGAGTCGACCATCTCGTGAGTCCATATTCAAAATCGAGGAAGTTCTGTGCCCGATGATTGAGATCCTCCAGTCTTTCCCCGATGGCATGTCGAAGACCTCAGAGTAGTGAGTCTTACACTCCTATTGTACTCCCTCTTGAGCTGTTGAAGATCTTGAAGTTGTTGCTCAAGCTATGAAGTCCTCATCTCCATCCACATCCGTTGATGCTTCCTGAAGATGCATATTACATTGTACTTGAATATCATCGATTGATTTTGCGATGTAGATCCACTGTGTATTGCTCGCAACTACACTTTATATAGACATTTATATGACATGGATCTGTAGTTTACTTGATTGAAAACCATGATTAGTTCATCCCGAGCATGGGTATGCCCACCTCAGATATATTATTAATGCTTTGCAGATAGAGACCTCCCAAACTCTGGTCTTGGGCTCACTCGACTCTGTGCCTTCCCACTAGTAAATATATTGTAATGTATTTGGCCATCAATTGCTCTTATAACCTCACACATTAGGGGGCATCTATTATAGCCCTAAATTCCCTACCTATGCATACATGGCATTGAACTTTCTACTTGCACAATTTGCCAAACTATTGCTGAGGATATCTCTTTAAAAAAAACCATTTTTTGGATCATGTACACGCCTTGCTGCACTACTGTCTGCGTGCATATGCTAGAAACATGCTAAATAGCACGCGTACATATGCTAGCTACATACTAAACAACCCACATTTACCTCCAAAAGTTGCAAGGAATTCAACGGAGTTTATGGTCTATCGAGGGTTTACCAACCAATTCACCTGTTGTAGCCCGTCCCCAAACCAAATAACTATCCTTTTGTCATATAAAAGGAGGTCTTGGGGTCCCATTCAACATCAAACATTAGAACATAGAAACTCTACCAAAATCCCTTCCCCCTCTTATTCAAAATATTGCAACCCTTTTTGAGTTTTAGCCTCAGTATTCCCTCTCTAGCCCTTTCTCCTATACAATCCCTTCCCTTTCCCTAAAGTGATCAGTTGATTGTGAGAGAAGGATTTGGGATGATGCACTTGGAGAAAAATTAAGAGGAGCCCGAACCTTGTTCGCAAAGTGACAACCGTTGAAGGTTGTAACTTTTAATTTTCATACTGAATAAAATGATCCTTTTCTTGTCCCAAATATTTTGCGTTTATGCTTTTCATTTGATTTATGCATAATGGTTTATATCTAACCCTAATCTTGATGAGTAGAGATAGAATATTTATAGCATTGCTTGACTAAGTGTTATTGCAAGTCAACTTTGGGAGGATACCAACAACCTGGAAAGCTACAAAGGTGGAGGAGGTCTACATCGAACGTTAGGACCAAAGGTACTACTTCTGACGTACTTTCCTATCTCTTTCTGTTCATCCATTTAGATTGTTTGGGGTAGTTTGAGAATAGGATTGTCTTTTAAGGGAGATCATATCTCTGTCTGTACTTTGACCCTGGTATAGTAATAGGGGGATTTTCCCCGCTAGAATATATACATAATCATAAAATTCTCCGTATTGATGATAAGTGGCTATCAAAAGCGTTTTACTTTACTGTGGACTTGTACATGAAAATATACATATGAAGGAATGAATGGATGATTATATTTATATTTCAGTTCCTGGAAACCTGCATGGATTTCCATGAATTTCTTCAATGTCATTTGTGATCATACTTCTGCCTTTCTTAATCCAAGGAGTCACCATGATCGTGGGTACCCCACCCAATTTATCAAACTTAAACAAATGAGCACCCATTGTCCCATCTTGGTTGGGAACACATTTCTCATAGGTGTATGTACATACATGATTATAAAATCCTTCATATTGATCATAAGTGAGTATCAAAAGCTTTTTGTTTCATTGTGGACTTGAACATGAAAATATAAATATCAGGGAATGAATGATTATGTTTGTATTTTAGTGCCTGGAAACTTTCACGGATTTCTATTAATTTATGCAATGACATTTATAATCATACCTTTTCCTTTCTTATCCATGGAGTTACCATGGTCGTGGGTACCCACACTCAATTGATCAAACTTAACAAATGATAATGCATCATCCCATCTCGGTTGGGGATATTTCTCACAGGCTATGTAGGGAACTTTTTTTTTTTTTAAAGAGGAGCCAGAAAAATAATCTTGTACACACATACACACACCTTTTAGTATAATGCCATTTGAAGAGTTTAACCATTTCATCAATATTACTATGCGTATGCTATGTTCATCATACATGGTTGAGGAATCTGTTGAGAAAAGTCATAGGAGGGAAAAATTAAGTCTCCACAATCATGCACTTTTCTAAGAATAATAGTTCATCATACATAGTTGAAGAATCTTTTGAGCAAAGTTATAGAAAAATCAAGTCTCCACAGATCATGCACTTTTCTAAGAATAATAGATCCGTAGAAAAATTGGTTGTAAGGATCTTTGATGAATTCATTGAACAATATTTTTATTATTTTTATTTAAAAGAAGTGTTATTATGTTTAAAAGAAGTTGATGCTATATTACTCATAAAATTCTAGGAATAACTACATGTGATTGTGAAGTGAACTAAATATTCAGTGAATATTATATGTGCGACTGAGAAAATAACAACAAATGCCATGTTTGTGGCCAAAATATACTGGTGATCCTTGGACATTGAATGACAATGTTTGCAAACATGTCTTGAAAGTGGCATGTTGGTAGTGGAACACATTTGGGTAAATATGTATTACCCAATGTTTGTAGTGTTAATGATTGATAGGCCTAAATTTTTAGTTGATTTAATTGAAACATTTGTATTGAGCCTAAAAATATAAGAAAATATTCTCCATGTTTAAATTCTCTTCCTAATGTCAATTGTCATAATATAACAAATATTAGTCATGTGGATATTTTTTTATAAAATTTTAATTTGACAATTGTGGGACCAAATGATGCCATGTCTAATGCTATTGAAATATTTATTTATTTATTTCATGTCTCATAAAAAACTAAGGTGTTTTAAGACATAATACCTGCAAGTTTGGACCAGGTACGTGAGCTTAATAACATGGTTGACACTGTAAAATGTTTACTGATACTATAACTCCATCTAAGATCACTACTAAGAAACAACGCGCTCAATTGAAAAAGACAATGTGGTCAAGAGTTATGTTCAAAAGATAAAACATAATTTGAAAGGGTGAAATGAGTGCACATTGTTATAGTTAATTTTTTTTTTTAATTTTTTTTACAAGTCTTTCCCTTTTTAACTTCTATTTGATTACATTGAAGAAAAACCTTAGTTCAATGAAACCTTGCCATTATCTTCAAACTCATTCATCCATTGATTATTTATCCTTGTTCATAATCATGATGAGCTTTAACTCATACATCTTTACCCATGTCAAAGTTATCATATTCATACATATCATAAACCCTTTGTCGTAAAGTCCATAGTCCATTGTTTGGGCCATCACCTAAACCCTATATTTAACACCTACCTAACTAAGTCTAACCTTCATATTAATTCAAATTAAAATATTGTGAAACGTTACGAGTCTATCAAACATTATAATCAAATTATATACTATTGGTTTAGTTATTAAACATTGATAATATCTTTATATATTAACCAATACTAGTAACATGATGAATACTCATTGATATTATCATTTAGTATATCTCATTAATTACACAACCCATATATATGGGTTATACATTAATAATCATAAATACATAAGTTAAATATATTACAATGTGAACATATTACATTATATACATATATAATTTGTTATCTATAAATATATAAGTTAAATATATTACAATATGAACATATTACATTATATACATATATAATTTGTGATTTGTATATAGTATAGTAATATAAATTATATATAATAAGTATGTAAATATAATGTCATGTAAAATTTATTATTTATATGAATTAATTAATGGATTAATTTTTTTTTTTCCAAAAAAGAGTGTAATTTTATTTATTCTAAAAGAACCAAATTACATTTTGTAGGTGTTTTAAGCACGGTTTAAATATGGGAAAACTTAAGTCAGAAAATAAAATCCGGAAGAGGCCAATGAGCTGGTTGATAAGCCATAACAAACTATACAAAAAAAAGAATCGAGAACATTCATGAAAGAAACAATATATGTCCAGATAACCGCACAAAATTCCACCACAGAGAAGCATGCTGGAACAACAGTCCCAAACAAAAGACCCTGGAGACAATATGGACCAGGTCATAGCGGTATGAAGCTCCCACATCAACTGGGCATACATCAAACCCTGAAAAAACCAACACAAGTGACTAGATGGACCATGTTAGAACGGTATGAAGCTCCCTCATCATCTGGGCATACATCAAACCCTGAACATACCAACACAACCAGAGAGATGAACTACAAATTGATGAGAATAGACCCCCAAAAAAACTTGTTGAGAATGGGCAGCAAGATGAACCCCAAAGAAAACCCAGATACAAGATGGACCAGATCAGAGCGGCATACATATCTCTATAAAAAGAGAGGATCCAAAACTCCATACCCCAACTAGAAAGGATCTGAAACTTGGCACCAAAAAAATTGCAGCCAAACCCACAGAGCAGAGGGTATGCATCTGACCCCTGAACAAACCTGAAACGTAAAAGGGAGAACAAAGAAACACCATGAAAAGCTTCCAAAGGAGAGGCTACCCACCGATAAAACCGATGACAAGACTGCTAGAAACCCTGAGACAGCACAAGACGGGCCAATGAGAGATCCGAGGCGAAAACACTACAAATCCAATAGAGCCGCACAAGCAAGAACGACCACCATAAAAAAAATTCACCTCAACCAAAACATAGATCCCAATCCGCACAAACAGAAGCCATTTGAACAAAACAAGAAAGCCAAGGCGAAATCACTGCAACATTGGGAGGACCGCACCAACAAACGAAGATACCCGACCACCATAAAAAATCCATCTCATCCAAAGAGGAAATCCTAATCCGCAACATCCAAAGAAAGAAAACTCCCCACAAAGAAAGAAAACCCCAGAGAAAAGCAAATGTGTCGCCCATTTTGGAAGGATTGGACTTTAAAGAGTTTGAGATATTGTAGCTTGCAAACATATCCTAATTTCTTCCATATGATAATCGAACAAGAACATATAATTTATCCTTGATTATGCTAGGATTACTTACTGTTTAATATATGGGGTTTGTCCTTCATGATGGAAATTATAAGTCCGTTGACACCATAGTGCAACAATTTGTAGCACAGGATGTATATTGGAACAAAGAAAAGAGGAATGCCCATAAATGTTGCCAAAGCTATAACACATATTTCAGAGGGGTTTATGTTGTTACAATTGTGAAAGGGTCATTATTAGTCCTTACCGTAGGCATAGAGGGACTATAACGATCGATAAATCGTTGACCTGGCATTAGCTTGTGCGTTGACCAGAAATATTTCTCTATTGTCTATTGTTGGAACAAGGGAAGTGAAAAATTAATTTTTGTATAATAAAAAGTATCATGTTTGTCAAGATCTGATTGGACAAAGGATTGGAGGTCTGATTTCCGCCTCTATTCCCAATGTAAAATATGTTTGCATTTCCAAAGTATTTGGTAGTATATGGTCTTTTTTGAATCATAAATTTTGTTATGCATTCGTCGAAGGTGGATTAATGCTACCATTAATTCGAATGTTTGGTTTAGCATTTTATGCTAGGTAAATTTATGGCAATGTTTGATATGGTGGCATATCCAAAGTTTGGCTTTGCAATACATTCTCTAGTGTTCGAACTATTGTTACAAAAAATATATGAATTTATTTGGGATACGTCAGAGACCTGCCACATTGATTTTTTTTCTTAAATGTTTACAGTGTATTTCTGACAGACTTAAATGTTTACCTAACAGGCTTGGTAGTGTTGAATGGTTACTTAACAGGCTTGTTACAAGACATTTTCTTCCATTTTTAAAATTTATATGCTCCAACGACATTGCTGGTTCACTGGTCCATGCTTGCTTTTTTCATGGCACTGATTTCTTATTTTCATGCTCTCGTTGTTCTTGCTTGCATGTTCGTGTTGTTGCAGTTTTCATGTTTGGGTTTCTGCAGTCACGATTGGAAGAGCCTCATTCCTGGGGGGGTGGTTGCTACTTGTTCCTTTCTTTGCTGTATGCTATTTATTGTTGCTTGATTCGACTTTGCAGGGTTCCAGTCCTGTGCCTGCACTTGGGCCTTTTGGTGCTTCTTGGCTGGGTTCTTATTTGGTGCTTTTTCTTGTTTGCCCAGAGTTTGCAATGTTGGGATGGTGCGTTTGTAGTTGGATCTCTGGTTACATTTTTTTTCACTTCGGTTTGCATAGAATACTGTTAAGATAAAATAACAGACTAAAGAATTGAAGGTGATGTAAATTGCATATGTTACGCGTTGAAACAGAGTTTGTCGGCCTCAAAATATATTTCATAGTTGCCGATGCGTTTTCCATGGATTCTGTGTTACTATGGTTTCATAGTTATGAGAGTGCATTTTGATGTGTGGGAGATATAGCTGTTATCTGCCTTTTACTTTCCTGTTGTAAACTGCGTTTGACTCTAGTTTGTCGCATTTCTGTGGTCATTCCGAGCGACCGTCGTTCGGTTGCGTACTTAGCCATTTTTATGAATGCGGCTTCGCGAATAGGTTCTATCGAACTATGACAGGTTGTGTTCGATGTATACATTAGCTTTGCCGAATTAGTTTTCTTTAAAATAAGGCCTCCTGGACAGAAGAGAATGCAATTTATGAAATTATAGGTTTCCTGGACAACATAGGTTAATGATCACGACTTCTTGGGGTGGCGGGCTGAAAATTGGGCTTATTAAGATAAAATAACAGAGTAAAGAATTGTAGACGATGTCAATTGCATCTATTACGCTTTGAAGCAGAGTTTGTCGAGCTCAAAATATATTTCATAGCCGCCGATGCTTTTTCCATGGATTTTGTGTTACTATGGTTTCATAGTTATGAAATTGTCTTTTGCTGTGTGGGAGATATAACTGTTCTCTCCCTTTTACTTTCCTATTGTAAACTGCGTTTGACTCTAGTTTCTCGCGCTTCTGTGGTCATTCCAAGTGACTGCAGTTCAGTTGCATACTATGACAGGTCGTGTGTGGTGTATACATTAGCTTTCCCGAATTAGTTTTCTTTAAAAAAAGCCTCATGTACAGAAGAGAATGCAATTTATGAAGTTATAGGTTTCTTGAACAACATAGGTTAATGATCGTGGGTTCTCGGGGTGGCGGGCTGAAAATTGGACTTCTGTTGTTCCATGCCTTGCAAATAACACAGAGAGTTCCGCAATCATTCTGACCGACCGTCGTTTGGTTGCATACTTAGCCAGTTTTATGGACGCGGCTTGGTGGATAGGTGGTATCGAACTATGGTGTATACATTAGAATTTCCGAATTAGTTTTCTTTAAAGGAAGGGCTCCTGGATAGAAGACATTGAAATTTATCAAATTATAGGTTTCCTGGACAACATAAATTAAACATAGGAAATATGTAATTTTATAAAGTAGATATATAAAGCATGCACGGAGCCCTCGTCCCATACTTAGTCAGTTTTTGCATCACGGGTTTTCGGGGTGGGTGGCTGAAAATTGAGAATCAGAGAGTTCCTCGATATACAAATTGACCATCGGACTTGTAGACTATTTGAATTTGAAGGCTGACATGTCCAACAAAATTAGCATTGTCGAAATAGTTTACTTTACGTACGTCGTTTTACATACCCCGGTGGACAAAAAAACACACAAAAAAATAGTAAGCATTTTTTGGATTGCGAGTTCTCGGGGTGGTGGGCTCTAACTTCGACCACTGTTGTTCCATGTCCTACAAATATCACAGATAGTTTTGCGATATACAAATAGACAATCGGACTTGCGGACTATTTGAATTTCAAGGGCTCATGTTAAAAAAAAATAGCATTCTCGAATTACTTTTCGTTACGTACGTTCTACATATGCTTGTCGACAAAAAATGAAAAATAGTAGTAACGTCTGTTACATAGGGCTCCATCCCCGCTACATTCAACGCTTCCCAATACACATTAAATATGCTTTCAAAAGTCAGAATCGACCAGACAGGTTTGAAAATATGGGCTTTAATAACTGGAAAGCTCGAGGACATTTCCCATTAAAATAAATAGACATGCTAATATTCAACCCTTCTTTATTTTTGATTTTGAACAGACATGGAAAGATGAAGACTGAAACACAATGTAGTTCCGCGGTTATTAGATACTCAATTCGCATTCTCGCTATGGCTTCTGCCAATGATTTGTCCATCATATATGACCTTCCTTCTAGGTTGTCAGATGTTTTTTCCCGTTTACTCAAATAATAAAAATGTCATTGAATTTGAAGAACATTGAGTACTAAAGTG
>SNQJ01S0003728.1:371443-386144 GCA_010110895.2 Picea sitchensis | reverse complement strand
AATGTTCCTGGTCATGGACATGTAAGACAACTTAGAGATGTGATTGAGGGGAAGATGAAAGAAGAGAGACTGGTTTTATGTGACATGAGCTTTGAGTAAAAAAAAACTCTGTTATACAAGAGAAACTCAGAGATGACGAAAAAAAAAGAACAAGTATGTTTGGTGTTCTCCCTGTGTTCGATGCTTTGGTTGGTTGAAAAGGTTGCCTGGAAATTTGTTTGTTGAACTTCTTTGTTTTCTTGTTGGGAATTGTAATGGATTTTTAGGCTGCAAGATATTTCTTCGTTTAAGTATATATATTATTCCAACAACATAGATTTGGCCACTGTATTGAATTGTAGAGATCACACAAGTATTTGTCTTCCTCGGAGGCTGGTAACAGAATCTGTATGGGTGGATAAAACGACATATTATCACTACAAGAGTTTCTATTTCATAGTTTGATGACCTGCATGTGGCTCTGGTAGTCGACTTGACAGAAAGCCATGTTCTTTGTCAAAGTTTGTTCAGTTTCCTCTGGATGTAGTTGCAGAGTCCACATATTAGGCGTCACCTCCGAACATTCCAGACCTTTCTGTGGGCCGCCATACCTCCTCTGCTATGAGGATATATATATTATGATGCCATCTGCAACATTTGATACACTTTCCAGACCTGTGCTGGTGCATTTTACAACATTTGATGCACTTGCCACACCTCAGCTACCCGAAGAAGTTATGTACCTCAACAGATTTTCATTTTGCATCTAGGTTGGACGTTTCTTCCAATTTACTGTAATAAAGAAAAGAAGTTCCACATACAAATCCTTAGGCAGGCTTCTCAACCAAACAGACGATCAAATACAGGGAGAATACCAGTCACTATATACTTGAATTTTTTTCCACTGCCTTAACTGTTGTGACATAAAACGACTATGTTCACTTTGAAATCGGCCTAAATCACATTTTTAAGTTGTCTCAGATGTGAATGCTCAGGAACATTGCAAAGAAAACACCTTAAACCCCAACTTTTCGACGACAGAAGGAAATTAATACTTGACAAAGAATGGAATGTTGAATAAGTAGCCATTGCAAGCAGACCATATCTGGAAGAAACAAGGTATTCAAAAAAATGGGATAGATGTACTTCACAACACCAATTAAGTACAAAACCCAAAATTGATATTTAACTCGATTTTTACAAATAAAGAGTTTGAATGTCAAGAAAAGTGTGAAGAAGCTTCATCAATGTACATATCTTTAACTGGTCGATGGAAGGCGAAATCACAATCATTTTCGCAAATAGCCTTAGCTATATTTTGTAACACATCTTATTTGAATATAGAATAATTTCAGTTTATTTCTTAATAGTATTTTTCAATTTCTGGTATTTTCTTTCATTGTATTTTGTACCTTCTTCCCCTGTGTCGTTAAACATGAAGGACAAGCTTTTGTTTCTGCTGCTCACTACTTCAATCTAAATAAAACATGGTATGTTCTTTCTCTACATTTTACATTTAAAAATGATTTTTTATAGGCCATACTTATGTGGCACCAACTCTGTATTTAAAGAAAGAAATTGGAGGACCTGTTCTGCTCCCATTCTTCGGGTTCCATAAATAGAATGAATTCATGAGTTACAACAAGGCAGCTGAACTGTCGATGCAATGTTCCTGTCAAGTATGTTGGATATATTGCAGCTTGTTCTATTTGATAATATCCGTGCATATATACTAATATCAATACTATTGGAAAAAATACAGAAAACTTCCTCTTCGGTAAAGCTTAGGCAGTTATGTTTGGGTTTGTGGTATTAAACAAATATGTCCACTGTTCCGTCATATACATCTTGCAGCCTAGGAACTTCTGTAGTTTGCAATTTATGCTTTAATTACTTAAAGTCACAACAAATTTTTATTGCCTTTAATTTAATTTAGATATTGATGTTTATGGAGAGCCGCCATTTGCTGATGTCATTGCAACAGATACAAGATGAATAGATGATAAGGAATTTATTTTGTTGAGACCATAATGCAAATTCATATTTCTTGTTGCGCTATGTATATCTTGCAGTCAAAATTTTCCTGGTTTCAACAAAATTTGCGAGCCGAAGAGAATCTAGAAAATTGGGAGATCATTTGCATTTGAAACATAAACAATCCATTAATATATATTAGTATGAATACTATTCAGATAAATACAAAAACTTTCTCCATTGATAGATACTAGTATGAATACTATTGAAACAGATATCAAAACTTCGTCTTGGCCAATACTTAGCCAGTTATCTGGACACCAGGCCCCGGGTTCGCGGTATCCAGCACCTATGTCCCCTGTTTCATCATATACATGTTGCAGACAAAGAACTTCAGTGATGTGCACTTAATGCTTTTACTAGTGAGAAGCCAACAGAGGTTCGAAAACATTGCCATTAATAAACGAAAAAAAAAGGTTTTCCTGACTCTCAGATACTTATCTCTTTTCCCATTTTGCTTTTCCCGTCCATTATGGCTTTCTGGTTTTATACTTAGTCGTCTTTCTATGTACGACGGGTTGACATGTCTTCATCTCCATCTATATCCTTGCAAGACGGATTCGACCGACCGCTGTTCCATTCCATACTTACCCAATTTTATGCCCGCCGCTGCGGGGATGACGCTTGCGAGCCCAACTGCTTATTGCTCTGCTATATACATCTTGCATTGAAAACATCTGCGATCTACAATTATACCGCGGGTTCCTCGTATACATTAACTTCATTCAAAGTATCTGTTGCTGATTTGCATCCCTAACAACTTCATGTCCTTCCTGACATACATCAACAATGGTCTTACCAGTGACAAATGGACACCGTGGTACGAAAGATACTTCCGTGATCTACAATTGATTCCTTAACATCTCCATCTATATCCTTGCACGACGGATCTGACTGACCGCTGTTCCTTTTCATACTTAGCCAATTTTATGCCCTTCGCTGCGGGGATGGCGCTTGCGAAACAAGCTACTTATCGTTCCACTATATACATCTTGCACTCAAAACATCCGTGATCTACAATTCCACCGTGGGTTCCTTGTATACATTAAGTTTGTTCAAAGTATCTGTTGCTGCTTTCCATCCTCAACAACTTCGCGTCCTTCCTGATATACATCAGCAATGCTCTTACTAGTGGCAAGTGGACACAGTGGTACGAAAGATACTTCCATGATCTGCACTTTATGCGTTAACTAGTGAGAACTCAGCAGGGATTCACAAGCATTTGCATTAATAAGCAAAGACTAGATGTTCTTCTGCGAGATACTTGGTTCTTTTTCCCTTCTCTTCTTTCCGTGTATTATCTAGAATTCCACTGTGAACTTCTCCGTCCTTTTCCCCTTATTTTCTTCCTGTGTATTATGGGACTATAAAATATGGACATGATATTTTATAGAACATGTACAAATTCCGCATTCCANTCTCGGCCGGGCATGCGGGCTCAAAATTGGGCCTCCATTGTTCCATGCCCTACAAATAGCACCCCGAGTTCCATGATATACAAATTGACAAGCGCACCTATGGACTGGATAAATCAACATTGCACTTCTATTGTTCCGTGTCCTCCAAACAACACTCCCAGTTCCGTGATATAGAAATTGACACACAGAGTGCAGGACTGGCAGGGTGGAGATTGCCATTGTTTACAGATGCTAATCCCTATGAAGTATCTAATAGTATCTAAAAAATTATTTTATTTTTTATTTTTTCCTTGTATAACAGTATCTAAAAAAATATTTTGAATACTAAAATAACTCTTAGTAGTGACAACTGGACACAGAGGTACAAATCAGTTGGGATTGCACTCTCCATAATATACAAATTGACTACCGGATTCCGACATCGTCCGCTCTTCCATGTTATATATTATCCATTCCAATGTTCGGAGCGATACAATTATAAGGTCCGGGCCTCGCCTCCTTTGCAGACACTTTCTCAGCCTGTTTTGGATCCTCATGTTTCCCGGTTCATGAAATATGCAGCTGGCAGGTTGACATATGTTTATCTCCATATGTATAATCAGACAATGAATTCGATCAATTGATGTTTCTTTCGATGCTTTCGATATGTTTCTTTGTTATATACATATTCCACTCTAAATTTTCGTGATCTACAATTCCACTGCTAACTACTCCGTTCTTTTTCCCTTTTTTTTCTTCACGTGTATTATGGGACTATAAAGTATGCACATGATATCTTATAGAGCATGTACTAATTCCCATGATATTTTATAAAGCATGTACAAATTCCGCATTCGATATCTAGCGACATTTTGGATCGCGGGTTCTTGGGCGGGCGGGCTCAAACTTGGACCTCCATTGTTCCGTGGCCTACAAATAGAACCCACAGTTCCACGATATACAAATTGACAAGCGAACCTGCGGAGTGGCTGACTCAACATTGCACTTCCATTGTTTCGTGTCCTCCAAACAACGCTCGTAGTTCCATGATATACAAATTGACACACATAATGCAGGATTGGCGGGGTGGATATTGCCATTGTTTACGGATGCTAGTCCCTATGAACTATCTAACAGTATCTAAAAAACTATTTTGAATACTAAATTAGCTCTTAGTACTGACAACTAGACACAGAGGTATGGTACAGTTGGGATTGCACTCTTCGCAATATAAAAATTGACTACCGGATTCCGACATCGTCCGCTCTTCCATGTTACAGATTATACATTCAAATGTTTGAAGCGATACAATTAGAAGGTCTGGGCCTCGCCTCCTTTGCAGACACCTTCTCACACTATTTTGGATTCTCCTATTGCCGGGTTCACAAAATCTACAATTCTAGCACGACCACTCTACCACTGCTCACAAATGTTTCAAAGTATCTCTCACTGCTTTCCATCCCCACTAACTTCCCATGCTTCTGGCTATCCTACCATATCCTCTTCACTGTTACACGTATTGCACTCAAAAAGTTCCGAGACATACAATTTGACCCTCGTGCCCTCACCCTCAACGCTTGTACGTTTAACCCTGTTTTGTAGCTGTCTTTTTTCCCCTGCCCGCGACCTCCTTACTTTCTTACTATGCGATTAGAAACCTTTCATGCTAACAACTGACCATGCAGGAACCCTCAACATTGTCATTAATGGCTGAAAACCTCGAGGAGATCTCCCATTATTACGCATTAAACCAAGATGTGCAGAGAGTTATTTTGTCCCTTCCGATTGTTCATTTCCAACACGCGTCCTCGTGTTGGGCCACTCAAGAAATATACAATGCTTAATCGCTCATTGAAATATCCAACATGTTGGAATTTCTATGTATGCTTAGTACTATTTAATGTTAACAATGCATCATGCAATAACCATCCAAATTGTCATTAATCAACGAAAGTCTCAAGGACATCTCCAATTCACACGCTTTCGACCAAGATTTGCGCAGGGTTATATTATCCCTTCCAACTTTTCATTTCATTCATCGGCTGGAACAAATAAACATTCTTGTAGACTTATGGCACCAGGTCGATATCAATTTTGTGGAGATACAATAAATATGTTCGCACAAGAGGACCAGAGATTTTAGTGGTCCAGGGCATACTTTTACTATTCATCCCGTTCTGCCCAAAATGAAGTGATTTGGACCTTTGGAATCGCTTGTGCAGGCTGCGTTCCTAAGGTTTTTGACTCTAAGGAGGTGGTCTCTTGGTGCGCCGAAAAATATATTCCAGGCCAAAGAATTATTCCATTGTGCGACCATTCTCCTGTTTCTTTGTCGCCTCGGCTCTTCCACGAGATGTTAAAATTGCCGAACCCAACATTAACATTCAAAGGACAACACTTCAAACAGTTTCTAGAAAAACATCATAACGGGTTGGACATATTAGCGGAATTCCTTGAAGACTCGACAACAGTTCCTGAAGATATCACAATGCTGCAGGTAAGTTCCTTTAGAAATCCATTCCGGGAAATTGCTTGACTGGTTACAAGAATAACGGGACATGCATCCACAACAAGCATTTCCCATATAATTATTTATATTTTGTATTTCATAGTCAAGGAAAAATACATTTTCGATTGGGGGAAGCTAATTTTGATTGAGCTCTGCTCCCAGTTGTCACGATTCAAAGAATCGAATAAATATTATGTCATCCTACTTGATTTTCGCAATTGTGTATTGCTGTCTGTTTCCAAAACTTTCTCTCTCCAATAAAATAAACTGTGGATTCAACCTAGTAACATTTTGGCACAAGGCCCTGTGGAGACACAAGGCCTCCCATTTTTTTTATGAAGTTTTTAATGGCTTTGTCTCAGTTTTCAAAGATTTATTGTTAGGCAGGGATGCTTCGCGGATGTTTGGCCAGGCAACCAAGTTTTTGAATAGGAAGGGCACACTTGAGCAAGAGGAAAATCACAGTGTCCTCATGGTCTTTGGCTCTAAGGAAAATCCTGCCTTCCTTCCATGCCACATCACAGACAAGATATTTGTTGCAGAAATAGCAAGGCAATACAACCACTGGTTGCATTTTTTCCATGACAAGAAAAAAAAAAAGTTCATTCCTCTGCCCTGGAAAGTCAGAGACTTCGTGTGCAGAAAAATCAACAAGATTTACGAGTTTGCCGCCCATTTCAAGAAATTGAACCTAATGTACGCCGAAAGGATAAAGGGTTTGACCCTAATGGCATTTTTTGAGAACATTTACTAGGTGTTGGCTTTAACACCTCTTTTATCCATACACACCTGACCCAAGACAGGAACAATGTTGACAACAATCCTGCTTCTGTCGATTGCGACGCAGAGAGATTGCAAAGCGCCAATGAATTGTACATACAACATGGAAAAGTATCCGGTGAGAAGAGTACCCAGTCCCCCACCAACACTCCCAAGAGAACGAAATCATAGAGAATTTCTTCGACAGTCCACCCCAGTAAGAAAGCAACCCAGAAATCTTCGAACGGAGGAGGAGATAAGAACCCTCCTCGCATAAATATTGATAGTTCTCACAAAATTCCACCGACGAAGAAGAGAAAAAACAATGCAGGGTAGGCGGAGGAACCCCAAATTTAAAGTGGAAAATTGCAACTTCAAATTGAAGCTGAGCACATGCAGAAAATTGGGTTGTCCACGGTGGAAATATCAGACCCCGACTTTTTTGACATAGATGAATCCTTCGTAATCTAGAGCGCTATTTTTGAAAGCCAATCTAAAAGTCTGGTCATTGAAAAGAGAGATGTAACAAACAAGAAAGGAAAATCTAGCACAGAGATTAACTTTAGCAAAATGCCGCCGTCCCAAATCTGCCAATTTCACCAGGGAACCGGTGACATTCTTCGTGATTCCATTGGAGGAATTGAGACAGAAAATGCCAATATGAAACAACGCCTCAACGAATTTGAGCAGGCTTTCCTTGCAACTCCAGAATTCGCCAGTCCTTTGGAAAAAATCGTGCCTGCTACCACTGCAACGAAGATGAAAGTATCCTCTACCCTCCTTTCATGCTCTAGAGCCCTTGTAGAGAATAACATCAACAAAAGAATGTAGGTAGCTACTGAAGCCTGGGAAACATCGCAAAATTTAGTTTCCTTCGGAAAGAAGGCCAATGATTTGTTGGAACAATTGGAGACGAATTTAAAAAATGAAAAACTTTTCTATGATCAGGTACTGGCCCCTTTTTCCAAATATGCTGACAACACATCAGAACTGAAAAGAAGACAGGAGAAACTCCCCTCGCCAAAGCGCACCAAAAAAGTAAAATCATGCTGGCAAAAGAAAGTTGACAACCTGCAGCAAATTATCAAGTCATGTAAACAAGTCATATTAGAAAAGGAATATTTATTCACAAGCCTGCTCCAGCTGGACTTAGCCGGAACTACCAACGAGGTTCAAGATCCTAACTTAATTCTCAAATCCTTGTCAGTCACCAAAAGAAGCCTTTAAGGAACAAGTTCATATTTTAAAGGGGTTGTCTTTCGAAAAGTTTTACAACATACTTGAACATCGTCTAGATGAGCATGAGCGCTGGGTACTAGACTGTGCCTCACACAATGAAGAAATTGAACAGACTCTGCATAGTATTTCAATGGATCTAAGGAAATTAGAAAATGACCTTTACGACACAGAAATCCAGGATGAAACCAACACAACCCCCATGAAAAGCTACATCGAAGAATGGTTCCAAGAGAGAATGGACGACCTCGTCCAGGAAGGGAAACAACCAGTCAACAAGACTACAATGCCCATCGACGACAACAACAAAAATGCATTGGCTTCATAGTAAGTTTATACTGCCATCTTGTTTTTTTTATCAATCTATTTTAAGTCTACGCTACCATCTTCTCTTCTTTATCAATCCACTTATGTCCTCTTTCAATAGAAAACTGTAACCAAACACTCTTAACTTCCAATTTCTTCTTTTCAGGTCTTCCTCTCTACCGTCGCGCACTTCTTTCAATGTTCCTAATTCTTGTACTTATTTCTTTTTATGGTCCGCGAAAGCCCCAATCCTAGTCTATATGACAAACACATTTAAATTTCCAGAAACATGTAACAAACATTATTAATTTTGGATAAATTCCAAAGAAAATTGATTCGGCAATGCCCTTATTGCATACTAAATTTTGGGTTTCTAGGAACCTTTCTTGTTTGTTCCAAATAAAACTAATTCATATATGCTACATTTCTTATCTTCTATTGTATGCTATTTTTTTGGTCTTCAATGACGTTGATGTTTTAAATGTTGATGTAATTTCCAGAGATATTTAATAGACGCAACGCCGCTTGTCAATTTCTATATCGTGGAACTCTCAATACTGTTTGTAGGGCACAGAACAATAGAGACCCATTTTTAAAACCACCAGCCCGACAAACCGCGATCCAAAAACTGGCGAAGTATGGAATGACCGCTCCCTACATGCTCTATAAAATGTGTGCAAAGAAAACTAATTCGGCAATGACATATCTTTTTGTCCAAGAAAAGCCTTAGTTTTAAAGAAAACTAAACTCCACCTGGAATTTTGTATATCGTAGAATTGTCGGTGTTATTTGTAGGCCACAGAACATCAGAGGCCCAATTTTGAACCTGCCAGCGCGAGAACCCGCGATCCAAAAACTGGCTAAGTATGCAATGAGGGATCCCTGCATCCTCTATAAAATCTCTTCCCCATACTTTATAAAAGTAGAAATTTCGTATGTATAAAACTAAATATGTACTTTATACAATTACATATTTCGTATGTATAATTTTTTTATTTGTGATGAATTTCTATAGTTTGCAACTCCACTCCTCGATTTCTGTATCCCAGAGAATATTAGAGGCCCAATTTATGTATCGCGGACGGTGCTTTTTGTATATCGCCAACCCAACAACCCATGATCCATTACAAAAGTACATATTTCCTATGTATAAAAATATTTCAATGTATTTCAACTTTCTAGCCACGTGTCTGTACTAGGTCGCATTTACTCCCATCCCAACCTGCCAGGGACTCCGCTGCCATGCAACCTTGTTACATGACTGTTGGAAAAGAAGATCGAGTGCCTATGTTTACATAGTCAAAGTGGCTTGTTGAAAGTTCTTTTGATATATGTTCGATGTTACTTCTATCGTGGAGGATAGACCATCGATAGTATTGAAGACAGATAAGAAGAACATGGAAAATACTTTTATTATTTTATTATAAGTGTAAGGATTATTTATACACAATCCTTCACTTTGAGCTTTGTCACACTATCATCCTCCTTTATTTTCCAGCTGGAAAATGTTATCTTATCGAATGATTAGTGGAGGATGACTATTATCGAAATTATTGCTCAAAAAACTGTTCCAAACCTACTTTATTTACTTCAATTGCCTTTTCTATTTCGGGAAGGTAGTTACCTATAACAAAACCCTAACTTAACATTGGGAAGAGGATAAAAGACAATGCTCGACACAAGGAAGAGGGTTGGAAATTTTTGGCAGAATAGAAGGTTGAGTGCTCACAACCCAAGAGGCCAAATCAATTGTAGCTGATCAAAAAATCAACCAATGATTTCGCCACCGGCATTGCAAATTTTGTCATTTCTTTATTTGTTTATGTAACTTTATTTTTGTTAATCAAGAAACTCTTCTTACTCTTTAAATGTAATCTTTTCACAATTTTGTGCAGCAATACAAATATATTTTATAGAAAGATAGCAACTGTTACAGTAATAGGATCAATTATTTTATCCAATAACAACTGTAATAGGATCACTGAAAGATAGACAATCATAGATACAATAGAACACAAAATTTATCCCGGGAAATCCTCATGGAGGAGAAAACCCAGCAACCAAAGTCCTTAGTATAGATTCCTTCAACTAGTACAATAATGCACTATAGCTCCCCAAGAAAGACCAAGACCAAAACACCAAAAGAACCAGTCTCCAAGACTTGTGCGCTAGACCTCCTTATGGGCTCCAAGATACATAAGAGAAGTGTGTGTGAGTGTGTCCAAACGGGAGGAACCTATTCTTTATTTATACACAAAAGTGTGTCTTGAAGAGACACGACTTTTGACCTAACTAACCCATAAAAACATGGTCGACTAGCCATAATGGGGATTTTTACAATTATAAGTAAAATACCAATAATATAATAATTTATGTTGAGTCGACTTATACAATATAATTACAATGACCTTTTAAAGGTTTGACCAAAACAAATATACAAGAATATCTTCCGTAGTTACACTAAAAAATATTAACACTCCCTCTTAACTAGGAAGGTATTCTTTCCAGACACAGAATCCAAGTCTGATACCACATGAGATAACATCCATTGACTATTGAACATGTGAATCTATACATCCTCGGATATCCATGATACAACATGACTTCACCCCATGCATCCAAGGTCTCTGGGTAGCTCTCAATAGCTACAACATGTCCCCAGGACATCCATCACCCTGCAATGCATCAATACTTGATCATGTGCACCCCTGTCTCAGTGCCAACCCTTTTTCATGCCGGATGAGATTTTTCCATTTGTTCTTAGTGCCAACCCTTTTTCATGCTGGATGAGATTTTTCCATTTTTTCTTAGTGCCAACCCTCTTTCATGTTGGATGATATTTTTCCATTTGTTCTTAGTGCCAACCCTTTTTCATGCTGGATGAGATTTTTCCATTTGTTCTTAGTGCTAACCCTTTTTCATGCTAGATGAGACCCACCGGATTCAATGCCGGCCCTTTTTCATGCTGGATGAGATTTTTCCATATTCAATGCCAACCCTTTTTCATGTTGGATGAGTTCCATCTGTCACTTTCTCTGAAGAGGGGCCACACCAATATTGTCCCTGAAGTAATCGAACTTCGTCCTCGACAACGACTTGGTGAACACATTCACAACCTGATCCTTGGTAGTCATGAATTGAAGCCTAACTATTCCCCTCTGTACCATATCCCTGATATAGTAGCATCTAATCTCGATATGCTTCGACCTGTCATGGAACATCGAGTTATCTGATAATTTTATGCAACTTTGGTTGTCACACCAAATGCAGGTCGCCTCCAACCCGAGACCAAATAACCCGAACAAAATCTTCCGAAGCCACATTGCTTTTCTACTCGTTGCACATGCTTCCACATACTCAACTTCAACCGTACTGAGTGCCACACATGACTGCTTCCTACTACTCCATGAGACCTCGGTTTCCATGCCTGCACAAAGAAACCTTCCAATCTCCCACATAAGCAGTTTAAGAAGTTTAAAATGAAGGAAAAAAGGACCGCCATTGTAAAGAGAGAAGAAGGAAAGCCATCTTGCACTCATTACAAGAAGAGTGGTCACGATGATGAACACTATTGGAAACTACATCCAGAGAAGAGACCAAAATAGTTCGGTGGAAAGGGGAAGATAAATACTGTTGCTACAGTGCAACAAGATCTTGGTTCCGATTCAAGAGACAAAGGAAATATCACAACGGTTGGAGTACAAGGTAAAGATTCCCTTCATGCTAGTTCAAATTCCAATAATGAATCTCATGATGATGAAAGAAAGATGAATGAATTACTTCATATAAGAGTTGTATCTAAACACACTAAGATAGATACATTATTTGATCCGAGTTCCCAATTAAACTTGATATTTGAAGCACTTGTCAAAAATATGGGCCTTGAAACTAAACCACTTCCAAAGCCTTATCCTCTTGGTTGGGTATGTGATAAAGCAAAACTTAATGTCACCAAGCAATGTAGGGTCATATTTGCTATTGCTTCAAAGTTGATTGATGAAGTGGATTTGGATGTTGTATCACTTGATATATGTGGCATAGTGCTGGGGAGTCCTTATCTTTATGATAGAAAAACAATCTTCTTTCGTAATGAGAAAAAATATCACCTTACTAAATGGGGAGTAGAATATATTGTTAGAGCTCACAACATGAGGGTAAACACAATACTTGTTAGTGTAGGACAAATGAAGAGAATCATAAACACTAATAAGAGATATGTACTCATGGTTGTAAGGGAAAAGGATGTCGGAACATCCAATGCTTTTCAAGGATGTGATCCTTCTCATAAGAAAAAATTAATTGATATTGTTTCTAAGTATGATGATATTTTCCAGGAACCAGATGGATTAACTCCTAAGAGAGAAATCCAACATGAAACACATCTTTTGCATGATTCTCCTCTTCCTATTGTGGGAATGTACAGGATGTCAACTGTAGAGATGAAAGAGATAAAAAAGTAGGTACAAGGCTTGTTGGATCAAGGGGTCATCGAGCCCAGCTCATCTCCTTGTGGTTCTCCGATTGTGATGGTGCCAAAGAAGGATGGCACATGATGAATGTGTGTCAATTACCGAGCCTTAAATAAAATCACGATGAAAAATCAATACCCTCTTCCTTGTATAGATGATTTACTTGATCAATTAAAGAATGTTGTTTATTTCACTAAGTTGGATTTGCGCAGTGGATACCATCAAATCAGGGTTGCATAACAGGATGCATGGAAAACTTCCTTTAAAAACAAACAATGATTGTTTGAGTGGTTAGTTATGTCATTTAGGCTTTGTAATGCTCCGACAATATTCATGCATGTGATGAATGATGTATTCAGGCCATTTCTAGATGATTTTGTGATTGTATATTTAGACAACATTATTTTATTTAGTGGGACTTGGGATAAACATGTAAGGCATGTAAAGAAAGTATTGGATACTTTGCAAAGGGAAAAATTCTATGTAAAATTATCCAAATGAGAATTTTGTAAGACTTCACTTGTATACTTAGCTCATATTGTAGGAGGAGGAAAATTGAAAATTGATCCTTCCAAGATTGATGTAATTGTAAATTGGCCTGAACCCAAAAGTGTAACCGAAATACAGAGCCTCTTAGGTGCATTCCAATATTGGAGGAGATTCATTTCAAAATTCTCTTTTATAGCAACTCATTTGCATGCTAACCAATGTGAAGAACACTTTTCAGTGGGGAGGAAAGAAAAAAAAATCTTTCGACACTTTGAAGGAAAATATCAGTACCACACCAGTATTAGCACTGTTGAATCTTCAACAACCTTTTGATATTGGGATAGATACCAATGGGTATTCCATGGGTGCAGTATTGATGCTATATCGTAAGCCTATGTGTTACCACTATGAAACTTTTAACCAAGTTGTTGTTAACTATCCTATGTATGATAAAGAGTTGTATGCATTATTTCAAAGAATAAAGAAATGGAAGCACTACTTGTTAGGGAAGGAAACAATCATACATACAAATAATCGACCCTTACAGTATCTCCAAGCACAAACCAAGCTACAACAATATCGACATTATAGATGGATGGGTTTTCTTCAACAATTTCATTTGGTAATCAAATACAAAAAGGGTACGAGTAACAAGGTAGCTGAAATTCTTTCTATACCTCCTATTGGCTCTTCTATTGTTTTGAAGAACGCGTCTTTATATCATGATAGCTATGTGGAACAATATGTCGTTGATGAATATTTTAAAGAAGTATTTGAGAAGCTAACCCATGATGCATAGGTAGAGAACTATTTCTGTAGGGAAAACTACTCTACCATCTTGGAAAGATATGTATTCCTACAAGTGAATGAGTCCATGTAATACGGAAAGCTCACACTTATCTTGTTTCTGCACATTTTGGGGTAGGAAAAACTATGGCTCATCTGCATAGATTTTGTTACTGGCCTCAGACGAAAGAAATTGTAACTAAATATGTAAATGGGTGTGTGATGTGTTCTACTTGTAAGCCCACTAATAGAAAATTGGGGCTAAAATCACCACTTTCTGTTCCAACCCATCCATGGGAAAGTATCTCCATGGATTTTGTAGGGGGTTTATCAATGTCTAAAAAGGGTCATGACTATTTGTATTTTGTAGTGGATAGGTTCAACAAGATGTGGATCTTAATGCCATGTAAAAACCAGATCACTACTGAGAAGAATGCTAATCTCTTCTTTCAGTATGTTTGGGTTCACTTTGGGTTACCCACATCCATTATCTCGGATCGAGATACTTGATTCCTTAGGGATTTTGGGACAAGATTGTGGAGAATGATGGAAACCAAGTTGAAGAGGAGCACTTATTTCCATACACAGACATACGGACATACAAAGGTTGTTAACCGAACAATGGTACTTTTGCTTCTAGGTTACTGCAACAAGCATCCCAAGTTATGGGATGAACATATACCCTATGTACAACATGCTTACAATCGAGCCTTACATTCCTCCACTCATTGTTCCCC
>SNQJ01S0003728.1:348388-364000 GCA_010110895.2 Picea sitchensis | reverse complement strand
GGACATACAAAGGTTGTTAACCGAACAATGGTACTTTTGCTTCTAGGTTACTGCAACAAGCATCCCAAGTTATGGGATGAACATATACCCTATGTACAACATGCTTACAATCGAGCCTTACATTCCTCCACTCATTGTTCCCCTTTTGAGACATGTTTTAGGTATTTTCCTAAGGTTCCTTTGGACTTGATGTATGGGATAGATGTCGATTCAAATGGAGAAAGAAATAAAGAAAGAGCTCGTACGTTCATTCATAGGATCCAGTAGGTACATCAAGTAGTCAAGGAACAGTTGGAGAAAATTCAAGCAGAGTATAAAGATCGACATGAAAAACACAGGGTTGATCATCAATTCCTGGTTGGAGACTAGGTATGGCTTCACATCAACAACGAGAGATTGAAGGGTGAAGGTAGGAAACTCAATCCCATCTGATATGGACCCTTCACTATTTTGGAGAAAATTGGTACCAATTCTTTTCTTCTAGATCTTCCACCTTATATGCAGATCTACTCAATTGTAAATGTGGAAAACTTGAAATTTTTTTAGCCTCCCATGATCATGGATCAGGATGAGGAAGTTTCAATACCTTTAGTTGATGAGTTTTCTCCTGAGTACTTGGATGAGTTGAAGGAAGATATCATCTTGGACAAAAGGATGAGAAATTCATGCAGGGGTGATGTTAATTATATTCGAGTGGGCTTAAAGGGAACACATCCAAGCAAGGCAAAGTGTATTGATAAGGACAAGGTGAGGGAACTCTTCCCTTACATATATGTTGATTAATGAAATCTTTTGGTGGTCCAAAAATATCTCAGTGGGAAGGCGTGATCCAAAAAGGATCTAGAGGAGACTAAGGATAAATTAGAATTCGCAGAAGAAACTCGAGAATCTCAGAATGGCCTCAGCAGACAAAGAAAGGGAAAAAATTCAAAGTTCTCAAAAATAAGTGAAATTGGCATCATCGTGAAGAGTGTGTCACAAGATTTCCAACAGCATAAACGACTCATGAAACGGAGTTACGGATCAAAAGATATTCACAGTCAAAGTTTTGGTTAACCTAGCCCAGTCAATAGGTTTGAGTTAGCATTGTATTGTTGACGTCAACACCAGTACGTATGATGTCATCATTCATACAGTATACGCGGCACACGTAGAGGGAGACAAGTGTCATGTTGATGTCAACATGATGACGTGGTAGCACCAGCGGCTGCGACGGGTCACTCATTTTTGGACTTTTGGGGGAAATTTCGTGGACCAATGAAAAGGTGCCATGTAGCAGTCCATACATCCACATGGTAGACCTTACAACCACCTGTCAGGTGATGTGGCAAGTTGAAAGAACAGGATGACGTGGGAGTGACTGTGAAAGAAGTGGTGACATGGGCCAATGAAAGGCCGCCATGTGGCCCAGTCATGGGCTGCCACATGGTAGAGAAAAAATTCATAAGGACACCCAACATCCAAATTTCCAAAAATTGGTGGGGTTGGATGGTGCCAACTCCCAATCTGCCAAATTTGATAGGATTCCGCCAAATCTGGTCATTTATAACCACACCACCAGACTTAACCATATACGCAAAGGCTCCACCAAATTAACTGAATCTGCCAAAGCCATCAACCATATATATATAAAGTTGTAACCATACGCCAAAAATGGGAGGCCCGCAGGTTCGACCCCGAGATCTCCCCTATCATCTATGCCTTTGCAATGTCCACCAACCATTTTTGTTGGGGTGTGACTTGGTAAAGTCCTCCCCCTTTATTACTTAAATGTTTCTTTTCGCCAGCGTATGAGGGTCAAACTAGGGCGCGTTGTACGAACAAGGGACGATTTTCAAGACCGATTCCCATGAATTAATTGCAGGTGCAAGAACAGAAACTGAGGTGAATTTACTCAGGGGATTGGAAGTGTCAGAATCATATCGAGGTGTGGAGAGAAACATTTTTGGGTAATTCAAGGCCACAAATTTAGTGGTGATGTTTGTTTTCTGATCTGAGCAAAGCTTCTGCAACTTAACTCCAGAATGTGGTATACTTATGTATTTTTCCAAATTATTTTGCTAAGTTACTAAAAAGGCCTACCCATTTGAGATCAAGACCCAAAGACGTAGTCCACCAGGGATGGACTATGTTATCAATTTTTTGTGTTTAGATTTGATGCTTATGTCTCTTCATTATTGAGGTTTTCCTTCTTTATGGTGCACTTTAATTTATGCTCATTTAATACAATTATTTATAATTCACATCGATGAAAAGATCCTAGATCACTTAGCAAGGGATAAACCAAAGAAAGGATGAAAAATAGACAAATCCTTGAAAGAAGTGTGAGAAATCAAATCCTCCTACCCCGATGACTTGAATTGAAAAGATTTGAGAGAATCCTCTTTTGGTTGTAGGAGAGGACCACTCAAAAATCGAACCTTCTCACCAATTACAGATATGGAAATCCTTTCCCCCTCAATCGAATCATGCCTCACATCACCAAAAAATAAAACATTATCAATAATAGATAAACCCATGAACATTTTGGGAGTGATCAAAGGAGATAAATATCCAACAGTTGATGAATCCACATAAGTGGAAATCTAAGTTTCCTGATAAACAACAAGAACCTCCACTCCCTTATCAGGATTAGTCAAAGAAAGAATAAACAAAATATTCTAGGATAGATTTCCAAGTCCATCAATGACCAATGCATTCTCTTGTAGAACTAGAATTTCCACACTAGCAGAGGAATGAGGTAGGGCCTCTTATGCACACAAAATAAAACCCTTATTATAAGACTCTCCATCCAAATGTTCAACAATGAATCCTTTGGCATGAGACACGTGGAGGTTAAGCCCCAAATCAGGAGAGGAAACCAAACCTTTCTTAACACCCTTCCCTGAAGTGTGGGATGAGAAATACAAATCGAATTTCTTAGCACCCATCCCTAAAGAGTGAGAGGAGAAATCCAAATTGACTTCCGTCCACTTTTTCTAGGCTACAACCCATGTATAATAATCAACATAAAATGTGACTAATAACACTTACACCTAAAATGGAACTTCCTGTAATCTAGATTGATTTTCTAATTCTACATCCCACACACCAAGGAACCCTGATCAGAAAAACACCATTTATGTTCAAAATATCCAACAAGAAAGGAACAACCTCCCTATCTAGTATTTCTTGAGAATCTCTTTGAAATTATCCAATGGAAACCCCAATATATCTCAAAATGTGGAGGAAAACTAGAGAGACACCCATAAAAATCACATCTCTCTAAAATCCATCATAGAATCGAAATGATTTTTCCATGGCATGAGGGCCAAACTAAATTTACCATAGAACCAAGGAGCCTTCAAAACAATAGTGTCTCGATCCTCCATCTTATTGAAGATAAAATAGAAAAATCCTCTCTTTTGTAGCATCCAGTTCCACTAAACACAATTAAAATGGAGTATTATTTGAGGACACTTGCGAGCAAGTGATATGGTTATGATACATTATGATTATGCTTTTCTTATGAGATATATTATGATGTGATTGTGATTATGTGTTAAATTCTAGATGTATATATGTATCAACAGGTAATATTGATGATTTTCCTTGAGTGTGCAGGATACATGACATGTTGATGATGTTGATGGCATCCACAAACTCCCTTGGACTCCAGATTGAATCATTGAGTGGAATTGTATTTGGTTTGAGTATTTCATTTACACGCATGTGATCTATATGATGATTTCAGTATGGATTTTATGTATATGGATTATTGAAAGTGTTCTTGCCAATGGATTCAAGCTTGGTGACGCTTTCTAATCTGAATCACATAAAGATTAAAGGGGGCATACACAAAAACAATACATATGAGGGAGAGGTGTGGAAGTGTCCTTACCACATCATACTAGAACTCTCGTCGTGACTTGAACTATAGGTTAACAATTACCTAGTTCGATAGGTCCATGATGCCATGAGGGCAGATTGAGACAATCACTCATGAAGAATTCTAAGGGGTGTGCAATAAGGATAAATCTTTATTCCTTAGAAGCCCTTAGTCTCTCACAAGGTCAACCAAGTGGAGTGTTGACTCCAAGTGTCGAACAAAATTCCAAAACTAGTCAAAGGCGAGTGGAACCCTTGGAGCAAAAAGGTGTGTCTTGAAGGGCATGTCGCATATTCAAATGTGAGTAATAAAAATATAGAAGGCTTAGAAAATAAAAATAAAATACTTAGACTTTGTTAGAAACAACAATCATTGATTATTAATTTATGAACAATAAAATAACAAAGAGTCTAAGTCTAAAAGAGGTTTTTTTTAGTAAAACACAAAAAGGGAATTAGACTAGTATGCAAGTAAAAGAGGAAATAGAAATAAAATTTAGGTAAATGCACATGTGTGCATGAAAATAATAAAAGGGATTTTTAAATAAAAAGAAAATAAAACATGAGATAATAGGTGGTTCGCATAGAGAAGCATCTTGAGTCAATCTACCACTCATCTTAACTAAAAGAAAACTCATAATCCAACTCAAACTAAAATCTAGTTAGGGAACACAAAATAAATGAGAGATTGTGGAACTAAGAGATGACTAAGAGGAAAAATAGGAACACATTGGGGAATGTGAGGGAAATTGTCTAATTAAATAAATTAAAAAGAGAAATTACATGTGCAACTCGGGGAGAGTGTGACACATGTAGTGGGTGAATAATCCTTTAATAAAATCATATTGGAGCCTGAAGCTATCACTCACACAAGAATTCACCGGCTGATGAATAGATACATTTCAGAGTATTTCATTAAGTGGAAGAAATTGCCTATCAAAGATTCAACTTGGGAAGATGAGTTCTTTATACAGAAGCATCCATAATTACTCAAGCATTGCAAACAACACTTGTCTAAAGGGGAGGGGCATGTTAAGCCATAAATAATGGCACATTACCCCTTAATTGGGGAATATTACATTAGTATTGTTATTTTATTTATGTCAGCTTGGGTCCATTAGTTGTAATTGTACCTCCTAGTCTCCTATATATACCAAGGAGACAATTTCATTTGCAATTATCTTTTATTTGTGAATTCATATGATGTATAAGGAGGTTTCCCCCTCAAAGAGGCTTATTATATGAATTTATATCTTTGTCAAGGCATTGAGTACTTATTCTGAGGTTTTTATGTTATTTTTGTATTTGGTTCCTAACAGACATGGTCACTACTTGAAAGCCAATATTGATACAAGAAGAAACACCCAAAATTTTCACAAGAAGTGGTTATACAATACACCTTTTCTTTTGAATTTAATTGAGATGCAAATGAAAAAAACAACACTATACAACCACACATGTAAATGACATGAGCTATAATTCTTACAAGGTCACTACTAACAAGGAAAAATCAATGCAAAATGTCCAAAGGAAAATAAACACTATGTGACATTCCTAGATCCACTTAACAAAACAAATGAAGCAAGGAGAATTTATCCAGGTATATTCGAGTCAATTACAAAACACCTGCAACCTCCCCAGGCCAAGATATAATAGATCTAAGATAAAACTATTTAGAAATCTATAAAAATCCACCTACATGACTCAGTCACAAGTTTGCTTTGAGCAACAAGAGACCAAATCTGACCAGTCACAGGTTGTCCTTGAGAAACAAGTGACTAGAGAGTTTGGTCATGGGTTGCTAACTAGCAATATGCAACTGGTCACTTCTACTATCCAAACATATGTGACCATAGATGAATTTTTGAAAACTCAGAAAATTAACCCTAGATCTAAGGGATTTCATACTTTCAAGCACCCAAATAGAGACAATACATAGTGCAGAGCTACCAGAACCTTTCAAAAAGAGAAACAACCAAGGGAACTCTTCAAAAGTACGTAAAAAATACTAGGTTATTCCTCGGTGGAGTCACCTATTATGTTGTAGAGAAAACTCTCCTACAGATAGGTGAGCCCTCTCACTAACTTGATCTTAGTCGGTGATAGATAGTGTGATAGAACACTATATGTTTTTACTCTAGATCTAAAACTTGTACATTCAAATTATGCTAACAAGAGGGGAGAGAAGGCCTAACTGTTTACCAATGGTTGTCCTATTGCAATCCAAGATGATGTAGCTCCAAGATCTATCTCCTAGCTCTTGCAATCAACTACACAACCAACAAAACACACCTCTCTCAACCTTATTTGGCACAAAGAGAAAATTATTTATAAGCATATGCAATATAATTGCTCAATGGAAATAAGATCTACTAATTCTTGAATATAAGCAACCATGAATTACAAGCATTAGAAGGGAATATCATATATCTATATTATAAATGAAAGAAAGTACAATAAGATAGATACCTTGAGACCATGTAGCAAATTCCCAACTTCGAGCTCCCAAGTCTCCTCCTTATCCATCTCTCACTTGGTGGAAATAGTAAGATTCACCTTTGTATCACAACAAGGGTAGGATGGACAACCTCACCTAGGAAGTTCCTCTCACAAGTGTGGATACCCCAACACTCCACTCTCTCAATATGGAAACAAGATTCTCTCTTTGGTTTCTCTCTAGCAGCATAAAGCTATGATGGATGCTTGATCACTGACTCATCCCCTTAATTTGGCCTTATTTTATTGTAAGTTGGAGGAAGTTAAGAGATAGGTTCTAGGCCTATAACTTGGAAAAAATAGGTCATGCACAAGTTCCATGGCCCATAATGCATCATGACGGACCCAACCCCCACTTATCTCCTTAGAACTCTTTGGATCTAGAAGGTTACATGGGTGGTTGTGGGTTTCATGAAGACAACTACCAACCGATCGTGAGTTTCCTATCTACAACAAGCGACCAATCACCCTTTTTCATAGGGAAAGTGAAACCAAGATAAAAACTATGCTTTCTGGAGAAAATAACATATGATATCGACAAGATAACATCAGTAGGTCCCCTTTAAGGGCCAAGGCCCAAGGTGACAAATATAAGTGCAACACCATCGTGTTACCTTCATCCACCTTCAAGAATTTATTTCTGTTATTGTTCCTCAATTCCTTCAAAGTCATGGCTTCTTATCTAGAAACATTCAATTTTGGTAGTTTTGCATTCTTCAAGGTGTTGACATATTTTTTACAAATGTCTTTAGCAATGTTATCGAGTATTATTTTGATTGTGTTTTTGACACAACAAAATAATGTCTTTGAAGGGAATCCTATTAGGGTTTGAAGGGAATCCTATTAGGGTTGCATCAAACTTAATTGATGTCTCCAAGAGGCCCTTGATAGTGTCACTAACCTCAATTACTACCAAGGTTATAACACAATTCTTTTTCCACCAATCAGTCATTGTTTGCTTGCAAAGTGATTAAATTTCCTTGATTGTTTCTCCATTACATTGGAAAGAGTTCTCTCAACCTTCATAGAATTCCTTACTTCCATGTTAAGCCATAAATCAACTCGTCATTCCCTAGGAAGATTCATGTTCAATTCAAAAACACTTTCTAAAACTATATTCGATTCACTCCTTATTCATCATATTTCCCCTCTAATCAGAGTGAGACTTAGATGAAGGAGTAATAGGAAGACCCATAACAATCTTGCAATTCTCTTTAGCCTTTTAAGTTAAATGTTTCTTGAAAGCTTTTTGGTTCAAATTTAATGGAAGTTTTTCATCACTATTATATATATGTATGTGTAACATTTTGAATTTGAAATAGATATATATTTTTGTTACACTAAAAATTATTTAAGAAAATATCTTAATCACATAATCAATGTAAGAATTAAATTAATTGGAAAAACATTTTATATCAAAATATATTCAATAACCTCTTAAAACTTATAATAATTCTATTCAAGTAGATAAACATAAGTAAAGAGACCCTTTAAGTAAAAAAAAATAGAAGCCATTTTCCACCAAAACTACACTTTTTTACTAATTTATTTTTTAATTAAAATTGGATTAATCATAATTTATTTTTGAAATTATAAAAAATATAATAGTCATTTTCCACCAAAACTACACTTTTTTTACTAATTTATTTTTTAATTAAAATTTCATCAATCATAATTTATTTTTGAAATTATAAAAAATATAATATTTTATATTGCATCTGAAAATATGCATAAATTAAATTACATAGCTAAAATATTAATTCTATGAATTAATCCTTCTTATTAGAACATAATTAAACACAGGTTAAGCAATAAATCATATTTATGTGAATGATTTGGGAATGTTTTGACATGGTAAATAAATCGGCCAGCGAGGCTTATTTCCCGTTTCGTCAAATTGGGTGTTATGTGATTAAGTGGGGACAGATACGTCGAGACGAGAAACGCATGATCCAAGGATACCTCGACGAATATATGAGCATTTTTTATTATTTACATATTTCTATTCCATTCAAAAATTGTTTTTTTATTGACTAAGCGTCACTGGTAACCAGGGATAGAATTTGATAGACAAATTAACTGTAATGAGGAAATTTACCCGTCAAATACGATAACAAATTACCGTCAATTTTCTTCCTTCGATACGTCAAAATGGGCATAACAGTTGTGGATTTTGACGGGCTGGTTGGATTTGAAATTCCAACCCTGCTCGTAACTTGTAAATACCGCCAATTTCGAAGCAGGGAAGGAATTTCAAAACTGAACAGTTTTTATGGAATTTCAGAACTGAACAGTTTTTATGGAATTTCAGAACTGAACAGTCTGTCTGACAGTACTGAACAGTTTTTATGGAATTTCATAACTGAGCAGTTTTTATGGAATTTCAGAACTGAACAGTCTGTCTGACAGTACTGAACAGTTTTTATGGAATTTCAGAACTGAACAGTCTGTCTGACAGTACTGAACAGTCCGGGTACTCAACAGTCTGGCTAAGGATGCAAATGCTGTGAGGCAGGCCTGGAATTTGACGGGCTGTAGCCCGTTTTTTACCTCTCAGCCTGTATTTGACAGTGGGCAACAAAATTTACACGTCATCACTGACTGGCATGAGAATTGTCTACCTGTCAGTTTGACGTGTAACTGCCTCCAATGCCCGTCAAAATGTCTAGTAGGTATATAGGCTAAGTAGTAGGGCTAGGTAAGCACGACGTGGATGGTTGTGTATGGTTAATAAGTTATGTATGGTTGTAACTTGTGTTACGTGTACGTGTATGGTTCTGTATATAATCAAAGGTAGATGGTTTATTTATTTCATACATTGAATCACTCGAATCTGCAGTCTGGACTCGGATAGTCGGATTATATGCTCGAAATTCGAATCACTAAATCAGTCAGTCGAAATAAATAAACCATCTACCCGCGCTTGCGTGTCACCAGACTCACCACAATAAACATTAATGCACCTGCTACGGTCTACCTACAGGCTACTACAGTCTACGGTACTTACTGGAATTGTCTACCTGTCAGTTTGATGTGTGACTGCCTTCAATGCCCGTCAAAATGTCTAGTAGGTATATAGGCTAAGTAGACACGACGTGGATGGTTATGTATGGTTAATAGGTTATGTATGGTTGTAACTTGTGTTACGTGTACGTGTATGGTTCTGTATATAATCAAAGGTAGATGGTTTATTTATTTCATACATTAAATCACTCGAATCTGCAGGCCCAATCGATACCTGATTATGTGCTCCTCCAAATTCCAATCAAATAAACAACAAACCATTAACACCAAGGCCATGACTCACCATTAAATAAATGGTTTAATGCACCCTCGCTATCAGTTCACCTACAGGCTAATACAGTCTTACTGTACTACTACTACCTAGTCTCAAGGATCAAACAAACTTATGAGCATTTCTTTTCTCATTATCCGCTCTCGCGGTTCGGGACTCGGGCTCGCAGAGTCGCTTATTACATCGCAGGTATCGGCTTCCACCAGCCGTGATTCCTGAAGGTTTCTTTTGGTGGTTGTGAGATTTTTAATTCCAGGCCCAAATTTTCTATGCGCAGCTTTTTAGATTCCCAACTTGTAATATTTGATGCAGATTTTCAGCTCGATAGAGACTTTTTTGGGCAGAACGATTCCATTCTTAGTGCACAATCCAGAATTGGCCTTAGTTCAAGCTCGCTGGAAGTTTGGTAGGTCATCATGATGGCTCATTCTCACTAAATTGAATTTGCGATATTGATTTTTTTTAACGGTTTTATTGCCATGTAATCTATATCTTGTGTCGAAGTTTTAATTTTGATAAATTAGTTGAGAGGGCATATGATTTGAATGTCTTTCTACCAATATAAAATATTATTATTTGCTAATTTTATGAGCATTCATGCATGATTAATGATTCTCTGTGTATTCCGCTTCAAGTCTCGGTTATCTTTATGATGTTAGGGTTTGGGTTTTTTTAACTTAGAATAAGGGTAATGGGATCCTTTGGCTTAGGTCTGTAGAGTAGATAGAGGCAAGTCATCTCAACCGCCCAAGAATAGGGAGGGTTTCAATGTGGGTCGGTGCTTGTCTCCTTGTTCCTCATCCGTCAACTAGCATACTATCCACCCGTGTTCTCTGTTCTTCATCCTTCTTCATCGTGCATGTGTGCTTCAATGACGCGGTTTTGGTTGCTGGTCTGTTCGCAAGTCTCGGTTATCTTTATGGTTTTAGGGTTTGGAAGGTTTTTAATTTTAGAATGCTGGCATGGGATGCTTGGGCTTAGGTCTGTAAGTCGATTAGCAAATCTATCCTCTTTAGAAATGTTGTCTCGTCTCATGTTCAAGTCTAAATGTTTGCCCCTTGGTCCGAATTGGAAGTAGAATAGGACTGGCCTTCGGGCTCCTTCCTGGAAACTCCCTGTCTTGGCCTACGTGCACATCTTTCTCTCTGTTTTTCAATATAAATCGGCCAACCCAAACTCCAATTCATGAGTGGCTCTTCTATCCTCTTGCATCTTGCAGTTGCCATGATTCCCTTGCTGCTCCTCCGTTTTTCTCCTCTGATATGTATTCCACTAACGCTCTGGGTTCCTCCGTCCAGGGCCACGACCTTCAAAGAAAAAGAAAGATGATGTATATCTAATTGCATCCCTGTCACGGAGGACCGTTTTATTGTTTCATCGATTCTCTCGCTTTCACATTTTCCTCGTTCCGACCAAAACTACAACTTTTATTTTGAAGTAAGCAAACCAAGCAGTCGCAGTCTTAGTCTCAGTCTGTGGAATTAGTTCTGGTTGGCTGGTTGGAGGGATATATCAAGTCGATATTGCTTTTTTATTACTCAACACACAAACATATTTATTTAATTGCGATCTCCTGCGGTCTGGTTACTCCAAAGCTGCCCACCTTGCATTTTTTTCAAGTATTTTCCTTCAGAAATCACCAAATAATCCCACTTACATATCTAGATTATTGTTAATGTTGTGGCTGCGTTATGTTTTGTGTCTGAAGGCTTCACTGATAATTTAATGCATTGTTTTCTCTTAATCCCACCTAAGACCTTCCCCGCATCATGGAGCCTCTTATCAAATATGCCTTTTTCTTTAAATTTAAATAAGAGAACTCAAACCTTCATTTTCGCCCTCGTGTTTTCATTTAACCACAGAACACAAAGTTCAATCATGGAATAAATGCTTTTATGGTTCCTTGTTTTATTTTAATGAATGTTGTCGTGCCATTTCTTCACATTAATATTCAACGTTCGAGTTTGGTGAGGTTGCAAGTTGTTTACAAGCACTTGGCCACTTGCTTATATTAATTGCTGGGTCTGCTTAATTTGTTGTATCATATTGTGTTTATCACCGAAATAGTCTCTTCATAATTATAATACTTCCTACTATACATTCCTTTATTAAACTATTATACATAAATACGTTGATAGGATTTGGAATATGAATAGAATTTAAAGCAACGATTCTTCAAATTCTCGACGTAACTTAAATTAGAATTCCATTATGAATTTTGTAAAATTTTGAATAAATTATTAACTTAAATTAGAATTCCATTATGAATTTTGTAAAATTTTGAATAAATTATTAGAATTAGATAGTGAATTTATCATTAAATTATGCAGTTAGAAATTAAAGCATGGTTGATAACGTGGGTGAGTGGCATTTATGATCCTCGTCAAAACTAATCCAAATGCGAAGTATCCTCATTTCACTTCTGCTATTTTCCGAGTTCTTGAACTTTTCATTATTAATATATTAAAAAATATTTACAAAACACACCGTTTTCGTTTTCATATTGGGTTGATGTTTATAAAACTCAATGACTGTTGTATTGACAGTGACAGTTGCATTTTCGTAGATTCTACACCCATTCAAAGTCTGTATTGACAGTGACAGTTGCATTTTCGTAGATTCTACATTCATTCAAAGTCTGTATTGACAGTGACAGACGCAATTTCGTTTACAAGATATTGTATGTTCAGCATGAAAATTAACATATAACGTAAAAAAAAAATTGACACTTATAAATTTACATAAAACGTAAAATGACAGGTATGAAAAACGAACACCTGTCATCAAATTTGCACTTGACAGGTAAAATAAATTTGAAATTCCAGACCTGCTGTGAGGTTACTGAACAGTCTGGCTGGTACTGTCTGGCTGGCAGGTACTGACAGTAATGAACAGTTTTTATGGAATTTCAGAACTGAACAGTCTGTCTGACAATACTGAACAGTCTGGCTAGTACTGTCTGGCTGGTACTGACAGTAATGAACAGTCAAGACAGTCAAGAAACTTTGCAGAGATTAAGCGGCCTGGAGGCTGGAGGATCCCAAATTCCAATGCTGTGAGGGTACTGAACAGTCTGTCTAGTACTGTCTGTCTTGTACTGACAGTAATGAACAGTCTGTTTGACAGTACAGTTTGTTTGAGTTTGACAGTACGAACGTAACAAGTTGGAAGAATTTCTTGGGCCTCTTGCTCATAAGCTAGCTCGCAACATTGCACATCCAAAATATATGCTTTTATGGTTAAGAAATACGGTTCAGTTTAGGTCACATGAGACATCCTTTGTCTACTTCGCGATGCATTCACCTTGAGATTCCATTTGGTTTTGTTGCAGGGGCAAAGCAATCTGCACATACGGAGCTGGTTGAGATATTTTTAACGGATGAAGACAGCAGTAACAACATTCAAATAATCGGTATACTGGGAATGGGAGGCGTTGGTAAAACGCCGCTGCTTGACACCATCGGCTACAGCCAGAAGGTAAAGGGTTGGCGGCCGTTTCGTACCCATGCATTTCAGAATACAAATGGAAATGTTCCAAATGAAATAGAGGAAGTTGCCAGAAAAATCGCAAAGAAGTGCAAGGTTTTGCCCCTGACCATAAAAGTAATCTGCAATGACTCACAATACTGATCTATATCAGTGGGAGGTTGTCTTAGATGAGATGCAGAATTTTCATGAAACGTTTGATGGCCTGATCTCTGGAGTGGACCACGAACTATTTCAACGTCTAAGATGGAGTTACGATGGACATTTTGCAGCTTATCCCCAAGACACTGAAATCGATTGTGAAGAGCTCATAGACATGTGGAGAGCAGAGAGTCTGGTTAAAGCCAGGAGAAGGAGCACAGGTGATATTTTAAAGCAGGGCAGGGCGTGAGCCATTTTCTCTTTCAGGATGTGGACAGCCAGGCTTGTACAAGAATGCCAGTCATGTATAATAGACTACACTCCCTGCCGACAACCTTCGCATGTTCATGTTCGTCCCTCTCAGTTTTGCTGTTAAGGAAGAATCCTCGTATTGAAGAAGTTACTGAAAGCTTCGTGTGCGAGTTGCCCTCACTAGGGTCCTCGATCTTGGCATAAGGTCTCTGGGGTAAGCCTAACTTGCAAAGTTTGTGTCATCTCAGGGTTTTAGGGGTAAGCCTAACTTCGTCAGTGAAGGATGGGGTTCTGGGAAAATGGCAGAAGATGAAAGATCTGGTGCTGGGATTTAAAGATGAAAATCAAGATTACCTTCGGCACGATATGCAAGCGATGAAAGATCCGGAATGAGCTTAGTGATTGCAATGTGGTGCGACTGCCTAGTTGGATTAATGAATTCCGAAAGCTCGCATACCTTTCTCTAGATGGCGATGGCTATGAGCAGAAAGAGCTCTCCGCAGAGTTGCCATGTTTGAGCTGGCGAGACATAAGGTATTGTTATAAGTTGGAGGAGTTGGGAATGGGTTATAGATGATTTTAGAATACATTTTAGATGATTTTAGGAGTTGGGAATGGGCCAAAATTTATATATTTTAAAATAAATTTCCATCCTTAAAATCATTCCTGGAATAGGCTTCTCAAAATTGTAAGTGTTGTATCTTTGTAACTTAAGATCGTTGGAGTGCATAGGGGTAGGGACAACAGCAACAAACGGAAGTGGAGGGTTCACCCTTACCCATGGTCAAGTCTATCAATGTACATAGATGTAAGAAATTGAAGACATTCCAAGGGGATTGGGATAAGTTAACGTGTCTCGTCTAGTATATCATGGGAGACAATGGTGGGATGCAATCCAATGGGACGATCTCAGCATGAAGAAGTCACCTCAAAGTAAATTTATGATTATGCGTTGTGGAGATTTAACGATTTTGTAGTGTGTAAGGTCAAGAACGCAATATATACAGTGGAAGATTTAATTGTTTTGCACATTGTAATGTAAATAAAGAGATATATATAGTCTAGTTTAATTCAATTGTTTTTTGGTTTTTTTGGAATTTTTGTTTAAAATTCAGTCAAATATTGTTAGATCTACAGGTTTGAGTGGAAAAACTACTTATACCACATTTTTAAGGTTTGTAATTTTGTTTTGTACAAATTTAAAAGAAAAAAAATTAGTTGATCTGCATTATAAAATTAATTGGTATGTTTGTTACAACAATCCATATTTATAACAATCATTCATTAATAAATAAAATAAGAGATTTGTTAGATAGGGAATAACCATTAGTCAAAGATAACAACAAAACGAAAATTCTTCTAGTTGTTGTCTAGAAACAACAATTCAGTTATTCACTTGATCTAGGTTCCAATCTTCTTGGTTTTGTGTGTAGAAATTTCTGGCAAAATGGTTTTTAATGCAAAACATAAATTTCACATCTTTGACTAAAGGTTTCTTAGATCTTAACCTTGTGAATTTCAACCTTAGAGCTATTATCAAATAGAGCATAAAACAACAATGGGAAAGATACATTTTTTCACTCTTTAACATCGCAATCTTCTAGGCAATCCAAGGAGAAAGTATATCAAAATGCCTAGATAGGTTTTCATCCCTCAAGGACAACTTATTGCATAAATCATATCTGAAAATTCACTTTTATAACAATTATAACATCAGTAAAACAACAGATATAGAAGCAATAAAGCGACCCTTAAATTCCTTAATGATGATGTCAAATCACTCAAAAAAAATTCTTTTTACTTATGTCAAATCATCAAGACATATATAGTTGTAAATAACAATACATGAAAAACATATATGGATGAAAATCAAATCGGGAAATTGCACAAGTTTTGGACAGCTGAAAATTCATGAATATGCTCAAGATGAAATTCATGTACATATCATATCCTTCTCTCAAGGTTACTACAAACCGTCATCTCTCCAAAACCCTAGCTAGGGAAAAAACAAGAAAAACCCTAGCTCAACCAAGGAGCCCCAACATGCAAGAATCACTCAACAAGTGCTCCAAGGA
>SNQJ01S0003728.1:325788-348338 GCA_010110895.2 Picea sitchensis | reverse complement strand
CCCTATTCTCAAACCTCTAAGGGATAAACTTTAACCCTAGACATCAATATGCTTCAAGAGACCCTAGTGACTCCAAGGTGTTTACACCAACACATGTCGACTCCTTCTATAACTCCACCAAATCTACTACTTGCAAATATGTACCTGTTGTAGTTTCAAAAGCGACCACTATGGCATGTAAAGAACTTGTCACCCATGCTATTGCAACATCTCGATCCTACAAATAATAAGTACCACCTGTGAATACGAAGGAATGTATCCCTAGACCAACCTGAAAGGTGTCTGCCCTGTCAACGTTTTTCTTGTAGTCATGTAGGCCCATAAAAATGCGGGAACTCTCAAGTACCAATCATCTCTCCCTACATTGTAGATCTGTGTCAAGACATTCTTGATGATTTTATTGAAATCTTCTATTGTCCCATTGGCCCAAGGATGATACGAGGTACTCTTCTAATGATGAATTTGAAATTCCGTAGTCAAATCACAGATTTAATATATATTTTTATTTTATAAAAAATATATATTATGTTAAAATATTTTATTAATAAATAAACACATGAGCATAAATCTATTTAATATATGATTTTAAAACTCAAAAATTAAAGATGGAATAAAAAACCAAAAACATTGTTTTTTCTGAACCAAAAAACATTGCGACTATGAGTATCGATTGTTGGTCAATTAATTTATTATATTAATTGAATCTATTTCAATCAACTTGACATTATATCTATATTAATTGAAACCCTAATTATTATATATTCCTCTTTAATTATTGATTGTCGAATGACGTCCTCGAGGGGTTGATGTTTTCATGGGCTACATTTTTTTGATGTTTTTTAATCTATTTCCCATACAATTCTTCCAAATTTGGAAGATCCTGAATATCCATTTACAAATCGTGTTACACACGCAATTCTTTTAGGGTTTCCAAAGGATACCGACATAAAAAATGAACATTAAATCCTTTAATTGAATAACTTTGATTAGACATGGGCACTACATACATTGTTTTACACTGGAAAACGCGTGAAATAAGACCTGATAAATAGTTGTTATGATACTAAATCTTTGATAAAATTGTAACAAATATCTTACTTCTTTGATACCATCTCATGTGATTTAATATAGAAAAATAATGCAAACTGAAATATTGAATGAGAAGAAGCTATACCAAGAGATGATGAAAAACGATATATCTTCTATGCAAACAAGTTATCACATTCTCATCAAATCTCACATGCAAAAAAGAGAATCTTGTTATCTAGAAGACCCAACATCCTCATCAAATATCACATCATTGCTCACCACCGTCCCCCATTGCATTGGAATATCAGTCTTATAAGCTGTAGAAGTATCACTGTATTCATCAACATAGGATGTTATCACAACATCCATAACAGGTTATGAACCTATCTCCATGCCATCCCACCATGCATATGCCTTCTCAAAACTAGAAGGCTCTTCCAACCTCCCATTGGAATGTACAAGTTCCACTAGATCAACAAGTAACTTGAAAAGGCCACCCTCTTGCACTTCTCTAGCAAAAGTCATTGGACTAGCTAGACTACAATCAATGATGGTGCACAAATGTCCCTCAAATGCATATATCCAATGTAAATTTGTCATACAAGAAACTGAAAGAATATTTTTTTTCAAACCGAGAACATATAGAATATCTCTCAGCTCAAGAACATCATATGAAGGTATCTAAAAAGAAATGGAGTCAACTCCTTTCACGGGATAAATGGAAACATCACCAAGCTCCATGCTCATTCCTCCTTCTTGCTCTTGAATCTTGTTGAATAATAACTTGTCATATGTCACATGTCTTGAATACCCACCATCCATATCCCATCCAACACTAGGCACCGTGTTAGAAGATAAAAAGGAAGCCATGAAAAAGGTAGTCTCAAATGGAGAGTTGATCTCCTTTACATCTGCTATAGTCATAGTTGCAACCTGTTTCACACCCTTTCCCTTCTTCTTTGATGGGAACTGACTAGTATAACATCCCATCTCGTGAAATTGGAAGCACATTACCTTAATCAAGTCCTTTCCTATGTTTTTCCCATCCTTATTCTTGAAGCCTTTCTTGCTACCCTTCTTTGTCTTTTCAACAAGGCCAATAACATCTATTTCCCCTTGTGTTGTAGGGATTTTGCACCCTACAGGAGCTAAGCTCCCTTAGGTTCTACCAATGCTTGAGACAGGAATAGAGACATAACCTAAGGATGTTCCTAGATCTGATTCATACATGAAGACAACCAAAGAACATGAAAACCTCCCAAAGAACAAAGCAATCATGCATGGATTAACAATAGATCTAGTAGTATATCATAACATATAATTATACTAATTCTATACCAATGAATACATAAACTTATACGAACAATTAGATAGAGGGAAACATCCAATATGTCTTCGATTAATCAAACAATCAATATTACAAGTTATATATGTAGACAAAAGAGATGGCAGCTTTCCAATCTCTTTTCCCAAGTCTTGAAACCAAATCACTAGAGTAACTTTGCTAGCTCATTCCTCATCATTTCCAATGGAAAATGGATTGGTTCTTATAGGGATTTAGGGATAAGTCCATATATTTATTAGGATAATATTCCCAATCTCATAATGGAAGCTTTCTTGAGGCTAAACCTCGAGAAATCAGTGGGAGGTCTTATCCATCGAAACCAAATCCAAAAATAGGAGCTTCTAGACTTGGTCGCTCCCTAGACACATAGAAAGAGAGACTGGTCGCTCCTTGGCATGCCAAAAGGAATGAACAACCCTTTTTCATCTTCCTTATTTATCATCCTTTATTTATCATCTTTGATTCTCATTGAGTCTTCCAAAATTTTCATGAGTTTATGAAAACCCATGAATTAAAAATACTTTAACACTTAACAAAGAGACAAACAACCTTAACTTTTCCCCGACGCGTTCAGAGATTCGGTATCGGTAGAAATTAAAGGAGGAAATAAAAGCATTCGAAGAAACCACTGTCGCTGAGCATCGATTTTCACCGACATCGACAGAAGGAAGTTTTCTTTCACGACAAGCTTCATGCCATGTTATCGTCGATGACCGATCCCCGTTGGCATCAGTAAAAGGCGAGGAAAGCCAATGTTAAATGAAGAAATAAATGATATCGCTGACAACAGATACCCGACGTGAGAATCAAATCACGATGAACATCCAGACTACACTAAAGTTTTCTTTGACCGCCAACTTCTGAAACGTTTTTGGCATCAGGATTTTTGAGGACGCTAACCAAAGGAAACCATGCGATAGGTTTATCCCCGAACGCCGACTCCCGATACCTTTTTGGCATCGACAGTCCCGGGTTTAGTTTAGAGTGCACAATTTGAAAAAAGTCCAGAGCTCAACCATTATCCGCGAGCTAAGTCATCGGTCCTCAATGTCACGTATCCCGAGCCAGTTGTGCCACGTCAGCACCGTATTATAAATTCATTCGGCATCAGAGGTTTTCGTAGGAGGATATCAATGAAAAACACAAAGTAACTTAGAGCACCGCTAAGAATGAATTCAGGGTTAACTTGCAAGAAATATGACCTAAGGGAATGACGCATCCAAGAGGGGGATGCGCAACAAATCTAAGGCTTGAAAATAAGTTCTGAATCAGATAAGAAAAAGATCGACAAAGAACAAAGGAGATACATATGAAAAGAAACAGAAACGATGCATCCAATCGCTGCAACCAAAATACTTTCATCAAAATTTTAAGGCTTATATTAGATTTCCACCTAGATTAAGTTACATACAAGAGACACTGTCAACACCTTTTGGTCCATCGACCCAGTTTACATTTAAGAGCATGAAATTTTTCAAAAAACTATCAAAATTTTGTGCCTCATCTGAGAATACAAAATATAGTTCATTAAGCATGCCTCTTCTATGCACTAACAAGGTCCGCTCAGACTTTCTTCCTGACTGTTTCATGTCCCCTGAGACATTTTCGTTTTCTGTTCTTCCGACACCCTTTGTGCTTCGCGCAGTTGCATGATTGAGAATTTTGGTATGCAGAACTGAGTCCCCTTGAACAACAATCCTTCCTGAATCATGTACTCTGTCCACTGGCTTCTATCTCTTAGCACAGGGTTTGCACATGATTCGTATGCCTCCTTGAAATCTGTATAATCACAATACATATCCTTAAGGTGTTCAAACCCCAAGGTCTTCACCTGGAATTCATACAGAATCAAACATCTCCTGCTTAACGCATCAACAACTTTGTTAGCATTCCCAACAATATGTTTTATTAAAAAAGTAAAATTCTGCATAAACTCAACCCATTTTGCATGCCTCTGATTTAATGTTTCTTGCCTGGTTATGAATTGTAAATCCTGGTTATCCCTATACAAGACAAATTCCTGTGGGACAAGACAATGTCTCCATTTCTTCAAGGCTTGAATTATGGCATAAAACTCTTTGTCATATGTGGAGTACTTCCTCTTGTTCTCATTCAGCTTCTCACTGAAATAGGAAACAGGTCGATTATTGTGACATAAAACTGCTCCTATTGCAACTCCACTTGCATCACATCTCACATGAAATATCTTTTTAAAATTTGGCAAGACCAGAATTAGTCGTTTTGTGATTTTCTCCTTGAGTATATTGAAGCTCCTCTCAGTCTCCTCTGTCCATTTAAAAGACTTGTTCTTTTTCTTCACTGTGTCCATCATTGGCGCACAAATTCCATTGAAGTATCTGATGAACTTCCTATAGAAACTTGTTAATACATGGAATATTCTTACATCGAACATGCTCCTTGGTGATGACCATTCTTTGATTGCTTTCACCTTCTCTGGATCCATCTTCAGTTCATTCGAAGAGATCACAAAACCCAAGTAAATGAGTTTTGTCTTCATAAAAGAGGACTTCTTCAGATTTATCAACAACTTCTCCTGTTGTAGCCTCTTCATCACTAATGTTAGGTGCCTCAAATGCTCCTCTTTAGTCCTGCTAAATACCAGTATATCATCCAGATACACAACCACAAACTTGCCAATGAAATCTTTTAGTATTTCATTCATCAGCCTCATAAAAGTACTCGGGGCATTTGTCAAGCCAAATGGAATAACAAGCCACTCATACAAACCTTATTTTGTCTTAAAGGTTGTTTTCCACTCATCACCTTATCTCATACTGATCTGGTGATATCCACTTTTCAAATCTATTTTTGAAAAGAAATTTGCTCCACTTAAATAGTCCATTCGATCATCCATCGATGTAGTTGTAAGGATAACTCTGGGTTTCCTCACCATAGTGGACTTCATCTCTTGTTCTTCCTTGAATTAATTCCATAGTTCCTTCTCACTCATGAGAAGTATGCTTGTGATGGCTTCCTCTTTCACTTTCTTCTCCTCTATTGGCAACAACATGTGTGTTCTACCATTCTTCTCCAAGGTGTATGTGTTTTTCCTCCCATCACGAATGACATTCCTGTCAAACTGCCATGGTCTTCCCAACAAAATATGGCATACATCCATGGGGATGAAATAACACAGGATTTCATCTCTATATCCTCCTATCCTAAATTCAACCAAGCATTGTTTAGTAACCATTACATGGTGTCATTTATGCAACCATGAGAATTTGTATGGATCCGGGTGTGTAGTTGTCTCCAGCTCCAATTTCTCCACCATCTTTGTGGATACTAAGTTATCAAATCTCCCACTATCGATTATCACCTTGCATACTTTGTCTTTAGTCTTGCAAGTTATCCTGAAGAGAATGTTCCTCTGCAATGTCTTTTCAACTTTTGCCTCTGGTTTTAAGAGAACCTTCCTCAACAACAGGGATCTCCCATCCTCTGCTCCTTCTTCTTCAAAATTTCCTCTTTGTGCTTCTAAAATGTGAGATTCACCTCCTCCTTCTTTGTTTTTTCTCGAGGCATTCCCAAGACATGTGTCCTGTCTTTCCACAGACATAACATCTTATTCCTCCTCTGCCTCTTCCTCTAGAAGGGTTTCGTCCACCACCCTGTCTTTCTCATGAACTTCCTCCTCTTTTCGTGTGTCTGTGTGGTTTCTTAGTCTCGTCCTTAGACTTATGTGCTCTGTCATGGGTAAATCCCTTGCTTTTGATGGGACTGAGCTTTTACCTCTTCCTCGATGGATTTGTCTCTTAGCCAACTTCTCCTCTTCTTTCAATGCGAAATGATAAGCGTCCTCCACTGTTCTTATTGACATCATACTGATCTCATCCTGGATTTCATATATCAGGCCATTTATGTATCTAGCAACTCTCTCTTCATCTCTCTCTCTTTGTCCAGTTCTGATGTTTAGTCTGTAGAACTTCTCAGTGTACTCCTTAACTATCATCCATTTCTGTCTCAAGTTCTGCATCTTCCTGAACAGATTGATCCGATAATCTTTGGGCATGAACTTAGCCTTCAACTTGGCTACCATTGTGTCCCAATGCTTTATCTTCTGCTTTCCTTTGCTTCTCCTCTCATCCTGTAGTTCATCCCACCATAGTGTTGCATGTCCCTTGATTATGGTGACAACTTGTTTCACCTTCCTCTCTTCATCGACATATTCATAGTCGAAGTGTTTGTCCATGGATCATATCCAATCCAATAGCTCCTCAACATCTAAATCGCCTTCATACATTGGGACCTCTATCTTGGCTCCACCTCCCAATCTAGCAACTGCTCTCAACAAGCGTTCTTCGGCAACATCCTCTCCTGCAACTTCGTCAATGAAATTCTCTCCCATGGCTTCTTCGCTCTCTGCATCACTGACATCTCCAGTTTTAGGTGCTCTTCTCTGTGTTGCCTCCATGTCCTCTAATATTTCACGAAGTTCTCGCATTTCCCTTTCTATAGCTCGATTGGCTAAGGGTTTCTCTCCTCATCTCCTCAGTGGCATTGTGTTGACTGCCTATCACACACAGAGTACAACTTCAAGTTATTTTTGTCTCCTCTCCTTTTCCTGCTATCTATAGACATAAAATGGCTATGATAGCACTTGATGCAGACCCCCCTTCTCTCCCAAGGGATGTGCGACCTCCCGGTCTAGTATCAATCAAGAAAATGAGTCTGATTGACTCTTCGGGCCTCTCCTAGACCCAAAACCCACTTACACAGGTCCTTTCTCCAAAGGCGTAGGTCGTATGAGACCCACATACCTTATTATGAGGGTTGTTAATATCTCAATGCCAAACAGGTGCTAGCTCTTCCCTACTAAGCCCTTTCTCACTTGTGACCACGGGTGGTGACCACGTGCCTGAGTGAAAGGCATGTCGCGATTTCACATCTCGCGACTCTGGGAGTGATGCTACCTTTGTTTCCCTGATAGCTGAAATCCTGATGACTCGATATATACGAGTCAACTCTTCCCTTGATCGACGACTGCGATCAAGTCAACGTTTCACATTTCACGACTTCAGACTCTCCTTTGCTCCGTTCTCTCGATGCCCAAAATTTCGATGCTTCATGTCTGATGGTCCAGATCCTCCCTCGATTCGATGGTCACAATGATTTTGGGACTTTGCGTTTCATGAAGTCGAAAGGTTTGTCACCTCAAGTCTCCCGATCCCTGAAATACTGATATTTCACCCTGGACAATCAATGGTCCAGATCTCCCCTGAATCCAATGGCTCAAGTCCAGTCGTGGATTCAGACCTCGTGAATCCTTGGTGCTCTTCCCTTTGACTTCTTCAGAGCGTGAGTAAATGAAACGATGATCGTTCTCCATGCATCCCTCCTGATGGACAGTTCCGATTCTTTGGTGTTTAGATCAAACGGTTGAGTTCTCTCCTCTTTTGCACTTATTCTTTTCTCATACTTAGAATATTTCTAAGCGCTCAAAGGTTTCGAACCTTTGTTCCTCCAACGAGTCTGACCCTTGGACTTCGTGAACAACTATGAAAGGTGTTGTCCCTCTTGATCTTGGTCTTGTGAAGACTTCGATTTCCCACTCACTCTTTGCGTCTCAGGGATCTCGATAACTCAGACCCAAAGGATTTATCGAAGATAAATTCCTTTCGCTTTCCTGGAGTTCTCCCCTTCTGATTCCTCGACTTCTCACAAAGTCCCTTCGACACTCAGTCGAACCTCGTATCTGTGAACTCCTTGCAACAGACCTTTACGCAAGATTTTGGGTTCTTGCGGATGACTGTGCACGCCTTGCACCAGTCTCTTTTCACTCCTTGCAAAGGGAAAAGTTCGTGTTGTCTCTTCTAAACTTTGGAATCGAAAACAAATCCTGTCAATGCACTCCTTGCGTTTCTATGTGCACACCTTGTACCGCTTCAACAAAAAATAAACAATTGAAACTTATCCTAGCATTCACAGTCTCATCTATTCATGACGAGATTCATTCATTCACTCATGAATTTTTTTTTACAGTGAACTGCAAACAATATTCACACCATACATTGGGTCAATTTTCCTCTGTTCTATTCATAAGTGAAAAATGGTTACAACTGTGATTCGAAATAAAAAACAAAAAAAATGAAAACTAAGATTTTCTCCTCACTCCTATCCAGTTGATCACTAGTTGATTTACTGACTAGCCTCATTTGGGCATACAAAACCTCTATTTATCAGAGGGTTCTTAAGACTTCCCCTGGCTACTTATCTACTCTACAACTTATCCTAACGACTATCTTGGATCAGTCGCACTCCAGAGCCGTAATGGAAACTCCCGCTCCGCTCACGATTATCCAAACGTGTCTCAAAGGGTAATTTCGGTGCTGGGTTCAAGCATGCCTCAAAAGATAAATTATGGCGCTGAGTTAAGGCAGATTTCAAATATCTACAGTAATTGTTGGTGTTGAGCTCCTGTACATATTCCCAGACACTGATAGGTCTTGCTCCACATGCTTGCCAATGATGCTCCTACATCATACTCCCCTTGACAAAAATTCATGGACTCCTGTCCATGAGCTCCTTCACTGACTTTCCATGCTTCTGGATAGAAAATTCATTTTACCAATTGGAATCTTCTATTGGGTGTCCCTTCCATTTGACCAGATAGTCAAAATAGGTCTTCCTCCTGGTCTTCTTACCAACCCTCTGATCAACGATCTTCTCCATTTGTGGTTTTTCTACTATGGGAATTTGCTTTTCCCACTGAATCCTTTCTTGATATTTCGATCTCTCTGCATCATATTTCCTTTAAGGATATAGGTCTGAAACATTGAATATGGGAAATATGCCCACATCATCTGGAAGCCCAATCTCATAGGTGTTTTCATCAAACTTCCTTAAAATCTTACATGGTCCGATCTTCTTCATCTTCAACTTGTTATATGTTTCCCTAGGGAACCTTTCTTTCCTGAGATGTGCCAGAACCTAGTCTCCTACTTTGAATTTAAGTTCTCTGCAGTGTTGATCAGCTCTGCGCTTGTATTCCTGGTTAGAACTCTGCAACCGTCCTCTGCTCTGGCTATGGAGCCTCTGCATTTCTGCAACAAAATCTTCTACTCCAACGCTCCTGATATCACTCTGTTCTAAGTCTCTCAACTTAGATACTCCCTTGGGCTGCATTCCATACAATATTTGGAATGGGATCCTTCCAGTACTCATATTTGGTGAGTCATTGTATGCAAATTTTTCTTGCGGCAGAATCTAATCCCACTGATTATGATTCTCAGTGACCAGAATCCTCAATAAGTTTCCCAAACTTCTGTTTACCAACTCAGTGTGTCCATCCGTCTAAGGGTGATAAGATGATATGAAGGACAAATCTGTCCCCAACTTCTTCCACAGTGTTATCCAAAAGTGACCAAAGAATTTTGTGTCTCTGTCCAAGACAATGCTTCTGGGTAGGCCGTGAAGTTGTAAAACTTCCTTGAAAAAACAATTTGCAACATCCATTGCACCACTGGTCTTCTGGCATGGTATAAAATGTGCCATCTTTGAAAATATGTCCACCACCACAAATATGGAATCAAATCCTCTTTGCATTCTTGGTCGTCCCAACACAAAATCCATGCTTATTTCATCCCAAGGCCTCTCTGGTATGGGCAATGGTTGATACAATTCAGTGTTATGTCTTTTTCCTTTTACGTGTTGGCAGATTCTACACCTGTTCACAAAATTTATCACTTTTTTTCTCATACCTGGCCAATAGTATGGACTTCTCAACTGTGAAAATGTTTTATCATGGCCTAAATGTCCAGCCAATCCTCCACTATGTTTCTCCTTCAAAAGGTTATCCCTCATTGAGAATTTTGGTATGCACAATTGATTCCCCTTGAACAACAATCCTTCTTGAATCATGTACTATGTCCACTATCTCTATATCTTAGCACATGCTTCGCACATGCTTCGTATGCCTCCTTGAAATCTGTATCATCACAATAGATATCCTTAAGGTGTTCCTGGAATTCCTGCAGAATCAAACACCTCCTGCTTAACGCATCATCAACTTTGTTATCATTCCCAACAATATGTTTTATGACAAAAGTAAAATTATGCATAAACTCAACCCATTTTGCATGTCTCTGATTCAATTTTTCCTGCCTTGTTATGAATTGTAAAGCCTGGTTATCGCTATACAAGACAAATTCTTATGGGACAAGATAATGTCTCCATTTCTTCGAGGCTTGAATTATGGAATAAAACTCTTTGTCATATGTGGAGTACTTTCTCTTGGTCTCATTCAAACTCTCACTGAAATAGGCAACAAGTCGATTATCGTGACTTAAAACTGCTCCTATTGCAACTCCACTTGCATCACATCTCACCTGAAATATCTTTTTAAAATTCGGCAAGACCATAATTGGTCATTCTGTGATTTTCTCCTTGAGTATATTGAAGCTCCTCTGTCCATTTAAAAGACTTGTGCTTTTTCCTCACTGTGTCCATCATTGGCGCACAAATTCCATTGAAGTCTCTGATGAACTTCCTATAGAAACTTGTTAATCCATGGACTATTTTTACCTCGAACATGCTCCTTGGTGACGACCATTCTTTAATTGCTTTCACCTTCTCTAGATCCATCTTCAATTCATTCAAAGAGATCACAAAACCCAAGTAAATGAGTTATGTCTTCATAAAAAAGGACTTCTTCAGATTTATCAACAACTTCTCCTGATTTAGCCTCCTCATCACTAATGTCAGGTGCCTCAAATGCTTCTCTTTAGTCCTGCTAAAGACCATTATATCATCCAGATACACAACCACAAAATTGCCAATGAAATCTTTCAGTATTTCATTCATCAGCCTCATAAAAGTACTTGAGGCATTTTTCAAGCCAAATGGCATAACAAACCACTCATGAAAACCTTATTTTGTCTTAAAGGTTGTTTTCCACTCATCACCTTCTCTCATCTTGATCTGGTGATATCCACTTTTCAAATCTATTTTTGAAAAGAAATTTGCTCCACTTAAACAATCCATTAAATCATCCATCGATGTACTTGTAAGGATAACTCTGGGTTTCCTCACCACAACGAACTACATCTCTTGTTCTTCCTTGACTTCCTTCCCACTCATGAGAAGTATGCTTGTGTTGGCATCCTTTTTCACTTTCTTCTCCTCTATTGGCAGTAACATGTGTGTTCTACCATTCTTCTCCAAGGTGTATGTGTTTTTCCTCCCATCATCAATGACATTCCTATCAAACTTCCATGGTCTTCCCAAGAAAATATGGCATACATCCATGGGGATTACATCACATAGGATTTCATCTCTATATCCTCCTATCTTAAATTCAACCAAGCATTATTTAGTAACCATTACCTGGTGTCCTTTCTGCAGCCATGGGACTTTGTATGGCTTCAGGTGTGCAGTTGCCTCCAGCTCCAATTTCTCCACCATGTCTATGGATACTAATTTATCAGTTCTCCCACTGTCGATTATAACCTTGCATACTCTGTCTTTAGTCTTGAAAGATGTCTTGAAGAGACTATTCCTCTGCACTAGATTTTCAACTTCTATTTTTGGTTTTAAGAGAACCTTCCTCAACATCAGGGATCTCCCATCCTCTGCTCCTTCTGCTTCAACATTTCCTCTCTGTGCTTCTGAAATGTGAGCTTCACCTCCTCCTTCTTTCTTTTTCTTGGGGAATTCCCAATACATGTGTCATGTCTTTCCACAGGCATAACATCTTATTCCTCCTCTGCCTCTTTATCTAGAAGGGTTTCGTCCACCACCCTGTCTTTCTCGAGAACTTTCTCCTCTTTTCGAGTGACTGTGTGGTTTCTCAATCTCGTCCTTAGACTTATGTTATTTGTCATGGGTAAATCTCTTGATTTTTCTTGGGACCGATATTTTACCTCTTCCTCGCTGACTTTGTTTCCTGGCCAACTTCTCCTCTTCTTTCAAAAAAAACTGATAAGCGTCCTCCACTGTTCTTACTGACATCATACTCATCTCATCCTAGATTTCATATCTTAGGCCATTTATATATCTGACAACTTTCTCTTCATCTCTCTCTCTTTGTCCAGTTCTGATGTCCAGTCTGTAGAAATCCTCGGTTTACTCCTTAATAGTCATCCCTTTCTATCTCAGGTTTTGCATCTTTTTGAACAGATTTATCTGATAATCTTTGGGCATGAAATTATCCTTCAACTTGGCTACCATTCTGTTCCAACTCTTTATATTCTTCTTGCCTTTTCTTCTCCTCTCGGCCTGTACTTCATCCCACCACAGTGCTGCATGTCCCTTGAGTCTGGTGACAACTTGTTTCCCCTTCCTCTCTTCATTGAAATATTCATAGTCGAAGTGTTTGTCCATGGATCTTATCTAATCAAGCAGCTCCTCAACATATAAATTGCCTTCACACATTTGGACCTCTATCCTGGCTCTGCCTCCCAATCTAGCAACTTCTCTTAGTAAGCGTTCTTCAACGACATCCTCTCCTGTAGCTTCTTCAATGACATTCGCGCCCATGGCTTCTTCTCTCTCTGCATCACTGACGTCTCTAGTGCTAGGTGCTCTTCTCTGTGATGCCTCCATCACCTCTAATCTTGCACGATTTTTTCTCATTTCCCTTTCTACAGCTTGATTGGCTAAGGGGTGCTCTCCTTTTCTCCTCGGTGGCATTGTGTTGACTGTCTGTCACACACAGAGTAAAAATCCAGTTATTTTCATCTCCTCTCCTTTGCTTGCTATCTATAGACATAAAATGACTTTGATACCACTTGATGCAGACCCCCCTTCTCTCCCAAGGGCTGCGCAACCTCCCGGTCTAGGATCAATCAAGAAACTGAGTCTGATTGACTCTTCAAGCCTCCGCTAGACCCAAAACCCACTTACACATGTCCTTTCTCTAATGGCATAGGTCGTATGAGACCCACATACCTTCTCCTGAGTGTTGTTCATATCTCAACGCCAAACGAGCGCTAGCTCTTCCCTGCTAATACCTTTCTCCCTTGTGACCACAGGTGGTGCCCACGTTCCTGGGTGAAAGGCACGTTGTGATTTCACATCTCGAGGCTCTGGGAGTGATGTTACCTCTGTTTCCCTGATAGATGAAATCGTGATGACCCGAGATCTATGAATCAACTCTTCCCTTGATTGACAACTGCGATCAAGTCGACGTTTCGTGACTTTGGAGTCTCCTTGCCTCCATTCTCCCGATGCCCGAAATTATGATGCTTAAGGTATGAAGGTCGAGTTCCTCCCTTGATCCGATGGTCACAATGCTTTCGAGACTTCACGTTTCATGAAGTCGAAAGGTTTGTCACCTCAAGTCTCTCGATCCCTGAAATGTCGATATTTCACCCTCGACAATCAATGGTCTAGATCTCCCCTCAATCAAATGGCTCAAGTTTAGTCATGGATTTTGACCTCTTGAATCCTTGGTGCCCTTCCCTTTTACTCCTCTAGAGTGTGAGTTAGTGAAATGTTGATCGTTCACCACATGTCCCTCTTGATGGACGGTTCCGATTCTCTGGTGTTTAGATCGAATGACTAAGTTCTCTTCTCTTTTGTGCTTATGCTTTCCTCAGACTTAGAAGATTTCTAAGCACTCAAAGGTTTCCAACCTTTGCTCCTCCAACAAGTCCAACCCTTGGACTTTGTGAACTCCTATGAAAGGTGTCGTCCCTCCTGATCTTGGTCTTTTGAAGAATTCGATTTCTCGCGCATTCCTTTCATCTCAGGGATATCGATAACTCAGACCCGAAGGATTTCTCGAATAGAAATTCCTTTCACCCTCTTGGCATTCTCCCCTTCTGATTCCCTGACTTCTCACAAAGTCACTTTGACACTCAGTTGAACCTTGGATCTGTGCACTCCTTGCAACAGACCTTTACGCAAGATTTTGGTTTCTTGCAGATGACTATGCACACCTTGCACCAGTCTCTTTGCACTCCTTGCAAAGGGAAAAGTTCGTGTTGTCCCTTCTAAACTTCAGAATCGAAAACAGATCTCATCAACACACTCCTTTCATTTCTGTGTGCACACCTTACACCACTTCAACATAAGAGAAACAATTGAAACTTATCCTAGCATTCACAGTCTCATCTATTCATGACGAGATTCATTCATTCACTCATGAAAAAAAAAATACCGTGAATTGCAAACAATATTCACACCATACATTGGGTCAATTTTCCTCTGTTCTATTCATAAGTGAAAAATGGCTACAACTGTGATTCGAAATAAAAAACAAAAAAACTGATAAACTGAGATTTTGTCCTCACTCCTATCCAACTGATCACTAGCTGATTTACTGACTAGCCTCATTTGGGCGTACAAAAACTCTATTTATCAGAGGGTTCTTAGGACTTTCCCTGGGTACTTATCTACTCTACAACTTATCCTAACAACTATCTTGGATCATTCTCACTCCAGATCCGTAATGGAAACTCCCGCTCCACTCGCGATTATCCAAACATGCCTCAAACGGTAATTTCAACGCTAGGTTCAAGCGTGCCTCAAAAGATGAATTCCAGCGCTGAGTTAAGGTAGATTTAAAATATCTGCTATAACTATCGGTGTTGAGCTCTTGTAAATATTCCCAGACATTGATAGGTCTTTCTACGTGTGCTTGCCAACGATGCTCCTGCATCACTTCGAAAATATCTAACTAGATAACACACATAAGTAATTCCTCAGTGGCTGATCTTGTACGCGACTCGCTCGGGATTTGGTTTTTCTCAGTTTCCTTATTCTTCCTTGTCCTTCCCCTTCTCTGAGGTATCTTCTGTTGAGAAAACATGGCTTCCAACGTCCTCCCTTCTAGCACATCTTTTCCCACTGCGGTCGTTGCATGAGGCGATACCATCATTTCCGCGCACGAACAAGAACCTCCCTTTAAGGCCTCGGGAATGTTCACTGCAAGAAAGAATGAATCCCAAGCATTTTGGGGCTCAAACCTAGTGCTTGGGATACTTCGCATGCCTCGTCTTGTGTTGTGAGGAGTTCCCATGGTGCAACAACATATCTATCCTATGTGTGGGAAACACGACAAAGGCTCAAAGAGAAAAAAATTGATTTGATTAGACTGGGATCACAAGATGGATTTCCAATAGTGAATAAGCTTGGCTGGTGAGTAAAACACATGAAAAACATCCAAAATTTATAATAGAATGGGTTGCGAGTGAAAATGTGTCAGGGAACACTGGATTTATGGTGATTGGATGTTTTGAAGCAAACTGAATATCCTCTGTAAAACATCCACGCGACGATTATGTTTCAGGGCGTGTGAGATACAACCAATAGGAGTTGTAGAGGGTGTGTGGTACGAACACCATGATTTTTCAATCCCCTAGCCATCATAATGATCTGATGATAGTTGATTCACTTGTGGATGTGACTTCTGTTTAAACAACTTGCCTCGATCTAGAGTGCCTAACAACTTCCCTTATGATGGGATTCAAATGTTTTAGAACATACTCGTACTTTCGACACATGTTTGGCTCTGACATCCTTTCTCGAATCTAAGGGCTAACCGACCATGGGTGTGATTTTAACTTTCACATTCTTTCGTACCTAACTTGTCATGCTGTGGCACACAAATGTAACCCACCCCAACCAGAGAAAAATGACGGCGCTAACAGAAGCGATGCAAGCGATTTGAAATATTGCAGAGCTGATGTAAGTATCAAACAACCAGATATAGCGAACTTCACAGGTATGTTCCAGTCTATATTCTTCATGCTTACATTTCATACATATATTTTTTATCGAGTGTTTCTCTATACACAGTCTTTAAACGATTTTAATTTCAATTGCAGGATAGACACCTTCGAGTGTTGAGAAAGAATGGCTCCAGAGTTTCGTCTGAAGATTCAAGAAAATAGGTCAAGTGCGAGGGAGTTGAGTCAAAATCGACAAAGGAAGTGAAGGATATCGAACTTCCCGAGTTTGGAATGCCCGACGACTTTGTCAATTTACGTGACATAATCAAATTGCACTCTGAGAAAGATTCATCATGGGCTAAATAAATAGCAAAGGTGTCAAATAAAAGAGAACCGGGTAAGGTTCCACGGTTCATGGAACACCTGATCGAAGCTTAGACTGTTCTACAACAGTTACATGTTAGTCTGGTCAAGTATCACATGCGGTGGAGATCAGAGAGATTTATGCGGCCCCGATGGAACAATGTCGATTTCCATACGCCCACACATATGAAGATGTGTTCATGGATTAGTCAGAATACAAGAAGAATCACCCGTTTAAAGTGATACCTTGAGATAACTTCAAGAAAAACTGATATGAGAGCACCATGTAGAAAATTTTGTTTTACTTATCTGCAATTAGTCGTTATTTTCATTTAATTTCATATTATAAATAAGAGAAACGACCGATTAGTTAAGGGTCGATGGTTGTTGCAAGAAACTCTCATTTATGGTTTTGTTAAGAATTATTTTGGAGCTACCTTTAATTGAGAAGTCCTTCTGGACCAAAGACAAGTTATATTTTCATCAAATGTGTGTATGATTGAATGTGAAGAAGAACTATTTCCTATCCCATCTCATAAGTCGATGCAGTAGCGAGTAAGACCTATTAAATCTATTGATAAGTTATCTAATGCAATGTTTTTATAATTCTTTCTTTAATGATTAAAATGAATTGTTGTGTTATTTTGTGATTCATGATTAGAGTTAAGTGAATTATTTTTCTTACCGTTGTTGATCACATGCCTATGGTATATGATCATTGTCTGCATACTAGGGTAAGGGCTATCCCAAACCCCGCCTCTTCTCCAATAGTTTAAGTTTATTCCCATTTGTTGCCTAGTTGGTTTATATCATCTTTCCAATCTTTTACCAGTCACACCAAAAGAAAATTACAAAAAGAGAACATTTGAACCGAAGGAGAGGCCTTCACAAGAAACATAAATCCCATCAATTAATTGGACGGATCGCAAGATCTGGAGAACCGTTCCACTATTAAATGCTACAGAGTATAATTGGGCCTTGGTGGTGGGTTTGGTTCCTTCTGTTGAACTAAAGGGATTTAGGACCCATCAACAGTATACTGAAGAGATGGCATCCTTCCAAGCTAATTCCCAAGTCTTGCAACCAAATCACCAAAGTAACTTTGCTAACTCTTTCCTCCTCCTTTCCCATTGAAAATGGCTTCGTTATTATAGTGATTTAGGGATAAAGCCATATAGGTATTAGGATAATATTCTCAATCTCATAATGGAATCCTTCTTGAGGCTAAACCCTGAGAAATTAGTGGTAGGTCTTATCCATCGAAACCAAATCCAAAAATAGGATCTTCTAGACTTGGTCTCTCCCTAGACGCATAAACAAAGAGACCAATCACTCCTTGGAAGGAAAAAATGAGTAAACAACCCTTTTGATCACACCCTTAGTGAAGGAAAATGGAGACCATCCCTTTTGGCTGCACCCTTAGTGAAGGAAAAGGGAGAACAAGTGGGAAATTCACTAGAAACTCAGGGAAAAAGTGGTAGGTTTTAAGGGTTAAAATGAGTGGTTTCTAGGGGATAATGACCTAGATATTAGGTGATATTTAGGTGATAATAACCTAATGATTAGGTGGAAAATAACATTATAACATATTTCCCCTAAAGTGTGAGGTTAAAAGAGGTTTATGATGGACAAAACACTTTACAAATCAATTCACAGAGCTTTGGGAAAAGAATCTTGGAGAAGAGCATCGCCAGTCCTGCTGAAAAATATTACTGAGGTGGGCATACCCATGCTCTGTAAGAAATACCAGAAAATAACCCCCATAAATACATTGCGGATCCATGCATGCCACAAATGATGGGATGATGGCCATAACAAAATACACCATGGATCCATCAAGAACCAATCATGACTCGATCATGGCCATGAAAGTATACATTGTGAATGCATGAAAGACGCAAGTGAAATCATAGCCATGACCAAGTACAAATGTGGATCTATGTCACATCATACAAATCAGTGAGATGACTCAATAACTTAGCAATCTGTGAATTTCTCATGAATATTCTCCATCTCATATTGGGAAATAATATCATCTAAAAAAATTGTGATCTTTCCAAAGGTCTTCGTCCTACACATGGATGGTATGAATCTACAACATGTGAATAAATGAGCTAAAGTTAAGCATGGTAGAAACAATCTGATTACTGATCATTATCGTATATTGTTAACAGATGTGAGGGAATCCACCAATGAATATGATGGAACCCAATATATCAAGTACAATCTATGAAGTGTGAAAAAAGGGGTTGATGTCGAACACTTGTAGATTCATTCTACAGGACCCAATAATGTAAACCCACTGAGGAAATGCAAGGAGACCTTCCAATGATGTCTACAAGTCCCAGGGTACTAATGGGTTTCTATATTTCAATCCTAGATAATGTGATCCAGATGGATGTCGGTGGCCTCCCAACTATTCCAACTGGCTCATTTTGGTAGTTTTTCAATTTGGTTGTTTTTTTCTAGTTTTCGTGTCCTGGAATTCCGGGGCTGTTTTGTGGCTCTAAATAGGCTATTGTGTACCTAAAAATAATATCATATGCAAAATTTGCAACCCCGGGAATTTTATGTGCAATCTTACCCCAATGGGGCCCACATGACTTTTGGCGCTTCATCTCCTAGGGTTAGGTTTCTGGATGTCTAGGGTTTTGGCATTCCTATTTATTGTAAAAAGGATTAGAGAGCCTCATTGTAACCATCTTATTGAAAATGAGAAAATCCATCACATCTCTTCTCAGAGATAAGCCGCCACCATTCTAACAAGATTGTTTTCAATCTTCATTTTACAGTTTCAACATATTTCCTTATTGAATAGAAGCCAATTTTACTATATCCTTGTTATTGTTCCTTGTGTTTCTGTGTTAATAATAATAATAATAATATGTATCCCTTTCGTTCTTCTCATACAATACATATCATAATGAGTTGGAGTCGATAGGGCGAAATACTTCGAAGGAGTGCCTTGATCCATCCCCTATCAATCTATACAAAACATGTAAAGATAGATGGTGTGAAAACTGTAATAATAGAGTAAAACTGACACAAGGATGGTTGGGATAAATAGGAGGAAACAAACTATAGGTGGCCGACATAGGTAACCTTCCCTTGAAAAAGTATTCACGAGAAATAAATTGACTCTGCATAATTAACTCATATGAAGACCATAACGTTGGTCATGGACCTATCAGTGGAATGCGACACACAATGGAAATGGTGGTCAATGAGAGAGGATGGATGACCCGAATGTTATGTATGATGATATAACTGTTGGATCATGTTGTCATTGATGCCAAAGGTTTATTTAATTGATGTCAAAGGATTTATTTCAAGTTATTGATTGATGTTAAGGGATTGATTGATGCCAAAGAATGATTGATTGATTGATTGATGTCAAGGAATTGGTTTATGCCAAAGGATGATTGAATGATGTCAAAGGTCAAAGGTTTGATGTATACATGTAAAATCATAGTATATTGATAAGATGGATCAATCAGTTGTCATTGATACATAATGCATATATGAAGATGGATCAATGACTCAGTTGTCATTGATACATGATGATGAAGATGGATCGATTGGTATATGATGCAAAAATGAATCATTATTGTCTTATCATGGTTGATAAGGTGTACAAATGGAAGAACTCCAAAGTGGTCCCCTTATGGTGAAATCCCTCATGGGAAGACGCTTTGTGGTTGAGTTTCCCTTGAAGTATGGTTGGAGAACCCATGCTTATATTTGGAATAATGAAATTAAGATCAATGAAGTTGTTGGTGAAACTATCCTAGATGGATAGTGCTTGTCATTCCATTTCCGGTGGTATGTGGAATGTCACATAACTCCTCATGGTTTGAGAGTTATGGCCCTACGAGGATGAAGGACCCTCATATATAGTCTTGAAGCCCCAAAAGGTCAAAGAAGTCAAAGTGCTTGAAAATAAGAAATTGTTATTTAAATGGTAAAGTGAGGTGAGAAAGTCAAGGAGGAATATTTAAATAATAAAGAAATGGAGAACTTTCTAATTATGGAAAATGGTTAACCCTAAAATGAGGAAAATAGGTTAAGTGACCTAGAAATGGGTTAAGTGAACTAGATGCGGGTTAGTGACCTAGAAGATGCTTCTAAGGAAGCTACTTGGAGAGTATAAATAAGAGGCAATGGTCTCTCGTGTAAGTGGATCTTTTGGTGTATCTCTTATGCATCTCTTGAGCATGTATTGAAGATCTATTCTGAGAGGGAGAGTGTCTGGAGGATCTCATGAATGCATCAAAGTTTCAACAAGTCTGATATCATGATGGCTAAAGTCTCGAAAGTTCAAAAACCCTAGTTTCTAAGGTATACGCGGGCTGTAGTGATCCATGGCACGTACATACACGGGCTGAATGAGGACAAGGGACATAGTGGAAGAATTCATGTAGACTTGTGTGTGAGATGATGCCAGGCTCTTGAAGGCTAAATAAGGTTCTAGATATGAATTCTATGGGCTCAGATCTACCATATAAATTTTGGTATGGTTACATTGTAGCCTTGATGGATATTCTTACTAGTTCTGTAGTGAATTCTTAAAGCATTCTTGGTATGGTTTTTGTGATGTGGTTTCTGTTGGTTGATAGAGTGAGCAACACTCTTATGATTCAGTATTGATGTGATTTCCATAATATGTTGAATTCTTATACATGATTGAGTAACATTCACATTGTATGGTTGAGGAGCATGAGTAAGTTATTGGAGAGCTTAGATGTGTTGTGATGGGTTATGGGTTAGATTGGACAATGAGAGACAAAAGAGAATGTGATTGAAGGTTGTAGAGTTTCTGAGTGTGTGATGAAAAGAAAACCTAATTTCTCAGAAGTGATACGCAGGCTGTAGTACATACTGGCCGTGTACATACATGAGCTACACTACTGGTAGGGTGCATACATACGCATGTTGCACTACCGACAGATCGCATACCTGTTGACAGATTGATATCCATTGAGGATTGTTGCCTCATCTCAGTTGGTGCTGAGGGTGTAAGCTGAGTCTTGCACTATAGAGCTAGTTTTGTTGTAGAGTTGTACTCTATTCAATTGTTGCTGATAAACCCAAGGATTGTAGTCCATAAAGAAAATAAAATTGCACATACACCTTGTGATCTTTGTGTTCCTTGTGGTTATGATTTGTTGATGATGTATTGCTGATATATGTTCACATTTAACTGATTATAAATGAAAAAAATAAGTAATGAGTAAATGGTGATTGGTTACTAATGAGTTTTGTGAAAGAGGGAAGTTTTGGGAAAATAGCCCTACACTAGTCACCCCCCCCCTCTCAATGTATTCGGTGTGTCCAATAATTGGTATCAGAGTGGGCCTTCACTATAAGCCTTAACAATATTGGAGTAGATCCATAGACACACAAATGGATGATGAAGTTCCAATCCTTGATGAGGAAAACTATTCTACTTGGAGAATAGAAATGAGAGTACATTTGAAAGAGATGGGAGTGGGTATTTGAAAGTAAACCATTGGTGGATCAGTTTCCTTGAAGAACAAGTCAAAATTTGTAGCTCAAAGGGAAGGAAAGAAGAATGATGCATTGGCTCTCAAGACCATACTTAGTGGACTCTCAAGTTCTATCAAAGAGAGCATCGAACAATGCACTTATGCCAAGGATCTATGGCTAAATCTAGAGGAGACATACCAAATCAAGAAGGATGATATTGAAAACAACTCCATCAAGACAAATGAAGGTAAAGAATCTCCAAAAACTCTTGGTTGCATTATTTCTACATGTGATGATATTGGAAAATAAGAAGATCTTGAAGATATTTCAAATAAAGGTAAAAAATCATGTGATGATGTTGACAAAAAGGAAGATCTTGAATACATTTCAAATGAAGGTAAAGAATCTTCACAAACCCTTGATTGCAATAATTCAAAATGTGATGATGTTGAATTTTTCTNATTGATTGTTATCCCATGGAAGAAGTAGAAGAAAAGCTATCGGAGCTTAAAGAGAAAGTTGAAAGGGGTCTATATGAATACAACAATGACCATTACTATATATATTATACATATATTTCCGATAACACTAAAATGTTTCTTAAGAAGAGTCAAAGACACATCTTGAAGTTAAAGGAAATGCTCAAAGAACAAGAAGAGAGTAATAAGACTCAATTAGAAGAAAAGGAAGAA
>SNQJ01S0003728.1:312040-325778 GCA_010110895.2 Picea sitchensis | reverse complement strand
AGTTTGTTAAGAAGAGTCAAAGGCACATCTTGAAGTTAAAGGAAATGCTCAAAGAACAAGAAGAGAGTAATAAGACTCAGTTAGAAGAAAAGGAAGAAGAGATCACAAGACTAAAGAATGAAAAAGAAGATAAGAAGGTAGATAATGAGATTAGAAAAAGTCTTGAAATTATTGTCCATCTCAAGACCCAAATTGAAGAAGCCAAAAGGGTAGAGGAACTATTGAAGAATCAAGTAAATAAAAAGGAAGAGTCATGTCATATGTTAGAAGCCGAAGTTGTTGATCTTAGAAAGAAAGTAGAGAAGTCAAACAAATTCTTGAATAGATCACAAATCTTGAATGAGATCTTGGAAAGTCAAAGATCATCAAATGATAAATCAGGCCTTGGATACAAGGGTGAAGCTACAAATCCTGAAGCAATCACCTCAAAGAAGCATGAGGTAAGTCCCTCACTCTCAAAGGATGAAGACAATGTTGCAAGTCAACCATCTACACAATGGAAGGAAAGTTTCAAAAGAACAAAGCAATGAAGACATCAAGAAGCCATCCTTACACCTCAGAGAAGATGGACACCAAAGCAAAGGTATAAAAGTATTTTTCATGGTCAATGTTATTCATGTAATGAATATGGTCACAAATCTTTGGAATGTAGATCTTATGCAAGGAAAAATAATGGAAGATTTTATAACACCATAAAGTGTTGGAGATTTGATCAAGTAGGACACATTGTTGTTCACTTTCACAGAATGAGATGCTATAGCTGTAGTGGATTTGGCCACAAATCCCAATATTGTTGGAACACAAGAAGAAATTTCATGATGAGGACTTCATATAGCATGACTAGAAGAAGGAATCAAGTAAGGAAGGGAGACATATTTGAAAAAATGGAAGCTCAGAGCTCAAGTTCTGAGAAGCAGGGACACCTTCAAGAGCGAGTGAAGAAGATTGAACAACTAGAGCAGAATGAAAGCCTTAAGGGGATCTCAAGTGTGTCATATACTGAAGCATACACGGGTGACAATGGTAACAGTCGCGTACATACACAGACTAACCTAGAATAAGTCATGTACATACGTGAGTTGTCTGTGGAACAGGCCACATATATGTGGAAAATCCTAGGAAAAAGGGCTAGGCACATGGGTTGCAGCTTGATGTGATGGTATAACTCTGTGGTGCAGGGTTTGACATAGTTTGTTGCAGGTTCTCACATTGTTTGTTGCAGGTTCTCACATTGTTTGCTACAGGTTTTCATGTTTACATATTGGATTATGTAAAGTGATGATATATAATAACAGTCCACCTTGGATGCATGGCACTAACCCATGAGTATGGATTGAGGCATTTTCTGTTGAAGAACAATGCTAGTTATGACAGTGAAGTTATGGTACTTTGGTTATGTGATATATCTTGATGATACTAGCTAGAGATTCCATTGAGCTATTAAATCACACTACTAGTACATGTATTGTTGGATGCTTAGTATTTGCTGTAGTGAATGGAGGATTGAGGCTGATTTGTTGGGGTACATTGTTGGTACATATTTCAGTTTCATAGATTTATTATTAGAAGAATAATTGTTAGAGATCATGGTGCATGCATTTGGCATATGGTTAGGCTACATATTGGGATATGTAGTTGGTGAGTTGATGAGTTGATCATGTTGTACATCATTGATGAGTTGATGCATGATTGTTACACTTATAATACATTGGTATAGGCACCTACTAGCAGGTTGATTGGCACATGTTTTGTGGTGGATTTGGCATAAATGCATGGGGATTCATTTAGTTGTGGTGCATGGTTGATGTACTTTCTTGGTACAAGTAGTGATACAGGTTGATGTACATGTTTGGTACACTCATAGATGGTATATTTTTTATGATAGTACTTGGCTAAAAGTACACCATTGGTACTACTTGATACTTTGGTATATGACATATGGGATGATATAGTTGAGACACTTGATTGATTGAGATTCATAATTTTTGATACTTGGTTCATGGTGGAGACATACCATTGGCAGATGCACATTGTTGGAATATTGGTAGATGAACATGGTTGGCATGTTAATGGAGGCATATGATTGGTATACTATTGGCACATGTTTTGGTACATGATGTATTTGTTCATTCATTGACATATCTTTTGCTTCATGATGTTTGGTATGGCATGAGTTTGATGCATGGATAGGTCCAAGGATCCTCATGTGGTAGCATATTTTTCATTCTGCAGAGAAGATAGGGGTAGACATACCCATAGGGGAAGTCATTCTTATTCCCATGATTCTAGAAAGAGATATTTATCAGATGCATACTTGGTAAAATAGCCCTATATTTGAGGAAAGAGCATAGAGGCATAATTCTAGGGGGAGAGATAGTCACAGGGGGAGTATCAACAATGCATATTCAACATTACATCAGAGTGATATCCATTATTCAAAATGTGAAATATTATTCAGAGGAAGATCAAAGGAATTCAGACAAGGGGAGAAACCCCAAGAAGATTTCAATCAGGGGGAGTGACCCCAAGAGGAGAATGACCCTTTGCCATTGATGTCAAACGGGGAGAGATAGTCAAATTGATGTGATTGATGATTATTGATGTGGAGAGATAGTCACATTGATATATGATATAGATCATGCCTTGTCTACATTTTGACATCAATGATTGGTGTTGACATCAATGTTAGTATTGTCATCAATGCCAAAGGGCGAGATTGTTGGATCATGGTGCCATTAATGCCAAAGGGTTAATTAATTGATGTCAAAGGATTAATGTCAAGTGATTGATCGATGTCAAGGGATTGATTGATGCCAAAGGATGATTGATTGATTGATTTATGTCAAAGGATTGATGTCAAGGAATTGGTTGATGCTAACGAATGATCGAATGATGTCAAAGGTCAAAGGTTTGATGTATACTTGTATATCATATTATATTGATGAAGATGGATCAATGAGTTGTCATTGATACATGATGCATAGATGAAGATGGATCAATGAGTTTTCATTGATACATGATGATGAAGATGGATTGATTGGTATATGAAGAAAAGATGAATCATTATTGTCTTATCATGGTTGATAAGGTGTACAAATGGATGAAATCCAAAGTGGTCCCCTTATGGTGAAAGCCCTCATGGGAAGACGCTTTGAAGTTGAGTTTTCCTTGAAGTATGGTTGGAGAAACCATGATTATATGTGGAATAATAAGATGAAGATCAGTGAAGTTGTTAGTGAAACTATCCTAGATGGATAGTGCTTGTCATGCCATTTCCGGTGGTATGTGGAATGTCACATAAATCCTCATGGTTTGAGAGTTATGGCCCTACGAAGATGAAGGACCCTCATATGTAGGCTTGAAGCCCCAAAAGGTCAAAGAAGTCAAAGTTCTTGAAAAGAAGAAATTGTTATTTAAATGGTAAAGTGCGGTGACAAAGTCAAGGAGGAATATTTATATAATAAAGAAATGAAGAACTTTCTAATTATGGAAAATGGTTAACCCTAAAATGAGGAAAATAGGTTAAGTGACCTAGAAATGGGTTAAGTGACCTAGAAGTGGGTTAAGTGACCTAGAATATGATTCTAAGGAAGCTACTTGGAGAGTATAAATAAGTGGGAAGGGTCTCTTGTGTAAGTGCATATTTTGGTGTATCTCTTATGCATATCTTGAGCATGTATTGAAGATCTATTCTTGGAGGGAGAGTGTCTGGATGATCTCATGGACACATCAAAGTTTCGACAAGTCTGAGATCATGATGGCTAAATTCTTAGAAGTTCGGAAAGCCTAGTTTCTGAGGTATACACGGGTTGTAGTGATCCAGGGAGCGTACATACGCGGGTTGAATGAGGACAGGGCGCATACAATGGATGAAGTCATGTAGACTTGTGTGTGAGATGATGTTAGGCTCTTGAAGACTAAAGCAGGTTCTAGATCTACATTCTATGGGCTCAGATCTTCCATAGAAATTCTGGTATGGTTACATTGTAGCCTTGATGGATATTCGTACTAGTTGTGTAGTGAATTCTTAAGGAATTCTTGGTATGGTTGTTGTGATGTGGTTTCTATTGGTTGATAGAGTGAGAAACACTCTTATGATTTAGTACTGATATGATTTCCATAATATGTTGAATTCTTATACATGATTGAGTAGCATTCACATTGTATGGTTGAGGAGCATAAGTAAGCTTTTGGAGATCTTGGATGTGTTGTGACTGGTTATGGGTCAGATTGGACAGTGAGAGACATAAGAGAATGTGATTGAAGGTTGTAGAGGATCTAAGTGTGTGATGAAAATAAAAACCTAATTTCTCAGAAGTGATACACAAGTTGTAGTATAGACTGGTCGCGTACATATGTGAGCTGTACTACTGGTAGGGCACGTACATATGCATGTTGCACTACTGACAGGTCACACACCTGTTGACATATTGATATCAGTTGAGGATTGTTGCCTCATCTCATTTGGTGTTGAGGGTGTAATATGAGTCTTGCACTATAGAGTTGGTGCTCTTATAGAGTTGTACTCTATTCAATTGTTGTTGATAAACCCAAGGATTGTAGTCCGTTAAAAAAAGAAAATTGTACATACATATTGTGTTCTTTGTGTTCCTTGTGGTGATGATTTGTTGATGATGTATTGGTGATATATGTTGTTGATATATGTTCACATTTAATTGATTATAAATTACAACAAGAAGTGATGAGTAAATGGTGATTTCTTACTAGTGAGTTTTGTGAAAGAGGGAAGTTTTGGGAAAAAGAGACCTACACTGTTCACCCCCCTTCTCAGTGTAGTTAGTGTGTCCAACAAAAACACGTGAATTTTTCAAGGGTGAATCAAAGTAGTAATAGCTGTCCGATAAGGAAGATAACAAGACGGAAAAACCCTCTAAAAATTCCTCACCATGATTGGCGAGTACCACCTTCTAGTTTTATGATCTTGAGGAGGATAACATATGCTCGATATCTCTCATTTGGCGATGAGTCCCTCAACATATTTTTAACGAACTTGAAGAAGGAGGGGTTCGGTCCCATGTGGGTCCTTTGATGTAAATTTTAACGAGCCCAAATAAGGTAAAATTGATGGCCTTTTCATGTTTAGAGAGTCTAAAAAGGTCTTAAAGAAGACTCCATAATGAACTTTTTCATAAAGTTAGTCCCCACAGTCCGAAAAAGTATAAAAGGATACCTAGGAGAACTCTTCTAATAATTCTTGACTAGAGTATTCCTTTTTCGTAATTAGTCTAATGAGGATGAAAAATGGGAAAACTATCACTCAAAATACACCCTTTCTAACCTTTTAGCGAGTGTGAAAGGAAACAAGCACACTCAGAAACATTTTCATATTTAGAGAGTCTAAAAATAACTTAAAGGAGACTCCAAAGAGTTCCTTTTTCGTATAGATTTTATGAGTCTGAAAAAGAGATAAACGTATACTCAATAACCTATTCTCATGTATTAACGAGCAAGAGAAAGAACAAATACTGAGCTCAGTAACTTATTCTCATGTATTTACGAGCACAAAAAGAACAAAGAATAAGCTCAAGATTTTTTTCATTTTTACACAATCTTGAAACAAAGTGAAAATATGCTCGGGTAGGTTTCATTTTTCCACGAGCTTGAAAATAGGAAAACTATGCTTAGAACTAGTTTTATTGTTTTAATGATCTTAAAACAAAAAACCAATTGTGCTCAACACTTCCTAATGTAAAGTACAGAGGTGGGTGGTTGGTACTTTTCCCCAGCTTGAGAAGCTAGTGGCTTAACTCCAGCATGATAACCATAGGTTGGAGACATGCCCCCTCAAGCTTCATTTCATCTGCCAACTATTCTCCAATAGACTCCTGGTTACTAAAAGGTAAAATTTTCACCAGAGAGGGAGGAAGAAAAATGATCAACTAACCGAGGAAGATGGAATGAAGGTTCAACTATGAGTTATGATGGAAGACTCGACTAAATGGGAGGGAATTTTTTTCATTTTTTAATGAGCTTGACACAAGAAAAGAACTATTATCATACGAGTCTATTTCATATTTTAACGAGCTTGGCACAATAAAAGAACTATGCTCAGTGTTGGGTTGGATCTTCAAACCTCTATTTCATTTTTTAACCAGATTGAAACATAAGTGGGAACCATGATCATAGATATCATCTTGATCATGGATTCCAAGAGGATAATACTCTATAAGGAATACATGTCAAGGGACAAACCTCAATCATGGCTTCCAAGATATCTTTTCTAGAAGGAAGAAAAACAATCTAGAATGAATACATATCGAGGGGAGCGATAGGGGTAGGGAGATCAGGATATAAAAGCCATGTCGAAAATATCACCATGTCAACTACCGGATGTAAGTTAGAAGAAGGGACAAATTCCTTCTCATTAAGATTTGAATGCATGGGATAGGTGGCCACATAATTGACCTACGATGAGGTGGATGATGCTCACATATAAGGACCATTAAGGGAGGTTGGATGGTTGGCCATCATATGAGGGCCAATGAATGAAAGTTGGTCTATGGTCATTATGCTTCCATTTTGAGGGAAACACATCACTCGAAAGAGTGTGGACATAAAATATTGCATGGCGTAAACATAGTCTCACCCGAGGAGAAAATTAAAGTCCAAGGGGTCGTGGACTACCATCACATCATTGTAGACCATTTTACCCCCCATAATAAAAACAAACCGAGGAAGGATACCTAAAGGTTGACTAACCCTTCTATTAAAATTCAACAGATTCTAAGTCACCGATGCAAGCTGAGGGGAAGTAAGAGCTTTCCAAACATTTGAGGATGGGATGCTAACTGTGGGGGAAAACATTGATGTATTAATTGCGTTGCAGTACTTTCCCAACCATTTAATTTTTCAATCCGAGGTTCGTAGTCTTACGAAGCACATGCACTATATGTCTAGGACTGAAGTAGAACTAATCTAATCTAATTTTTTGAAATGAAATTAATCTAGGAAAGCATTGAAACACTAACTAGGAAAGCAAGAAATTGCATAAGGGAAAAACAATACAACATGTGAAGAGTTGAACGACAATCGACATATGTGAGCTCACACAATAAATCAATCTCAAATTATATTACAAGAATCAAATGACAAAGCATGAAAGAATAAAAATGAAATAATCAAAGCTAAGAATCCCCTTCTCCTAATTAAAGACTAAATTATGAATTACATGACTCCCTTCATGAAGAGAGAGCACTCTCTTATATACATGAAAGTCTTGAAGATAAGATAAGAGTGTCATAATTACTTATAGATCCACTATTCTCTCAGCCACTCTCAACTACTTTCCCATTATTACAAGATATGATCCCTTCAAATCCTCCACACATCTCTCACATATCTTAGATAAGATATGCCAACCAAATCTTCCATGATTTTCTCCTTGAGCTTAACTTCAAATATTCAAAGTTTGAATATGTAATTCGAAATTGAGGATAGGTGGTGAATTTTGACTTAGTTGAAATCTTCAAATATGCCAGCACACATCATCAAACTCATCCAACCTTGATATATAATGAAAATATGTTAATTTTCTAATATTTAATCACAAATTCACTTATAATACTAAAATGAATAAAGTGGAAAATAATAATGTGAAACCCAAATGTATTTATGAAAATGGTATGATGGAAGGTTAATGGGACGATGAAATGTAAGGAATAGGGAAGGGAATGGTGGATGAAAATGCGACATTTCTAAGTCCTAACATCCCCCCCAACTGAACTTGTTGCATGTCCTCATGCAACCGTGCATGTATTTTTCTTAGGAACTTTTGGCATTCAGACTTTGGCTTTGATTGATGATGTCTTTTTAATAAGGAATATTTCTAGGATCTGAAATACAGGAGTAGCAACATGTAAAATACACGTGTAACAACATGTAATACATGTGTAACAACATGTGAAATATGTGTAACAACATGTGAAATATGTGTAACAACATGTGAAATTTTCTTATGGTTGTTTCTTTTGTGACAACCATGAATACAAAGAATGTTGGTTCTTGTGTTAACAACATTCATTTCACTTATTTGTTTTCTTGTTGCAATAATTTAGTCATATACTCACTAGAAATAATAATAAGCTATTAATGTGCATAAGAAAGCCTTTTCTTTATCTTTATGAATCATGCCAATATGTAATCAATCGAAATGCAACAAAGTTTCGTTGGAAAAGAAATGTTAGTGAATCATAAATGGAATGATGAGATGGTAAAATGGAATAATGGTAATCAATATGTAGTGAATATAGGTCTGCCCCCCTCCCCCCTGCCCCCCAACTGAAGTGGTTGCATATCCTTATGCAACTTGGCATAGGTTATGAAAGTGAAAAAGGAAATAGAGCATAGTGAGGGAATTTTCCAAAGTTATTCATTACTAGCAAATAAGGAATTACATGATTAAATATTAGAAAAGAACATACCTCCACTTACCCAAGAATGATGATGAACAATGCAAGAGGAATATGGTTGATACTGGTGCTGGAGCATGGAAGATCTCATTGCTGCAGGATCATGAAATGGAACTGCTAATGTTGTTGCTGTTGTAACTAAATCATGGGAGGTGAAGGAATCTGAACTGCTATTGTTGAATCATGAAAAACGTGGAAGGAAGAGAATATGGAACTGTGGTACTCTCATAGATCTGAAATCAAATTGTTGCAACTGTTGAGGGGATCATGAAAAAGTGTATAGTCTTCACCTGCTAAAAACCGATGGTACAATTCTAATCATGGAAATGAATGTTTCGGTGTCGAGCATGAAGATAAATCATTGGATTACCGACCATATATGAATGTCGTTAACCAATGAGAGACAAAATCACCAGTGATGTCAATGAGTGCCAAGGTACCTGAGTACATCTTGTGAAGTGTGAATAGATGGGTTGATGTCGAGCCACTTGAAAAATCTGACAATCAAGGGACATTGATGTATTCCCATGATTGTCGACGAGAGAACTTTCCATTAAGTCATGCAACCCTCAAGGTACTCAAAAGGAACTCTAGTCTATATCCCAGATAAGGTGTCGAGGTCGATGGGGCAATATTGTTGAAAGGTGGGCCTTAAGGAATCCCACATCAATCAACACGAGTTTGTAAAAATATTGGTAGGACTATAGATGAAAATATCTCAGTAGCAACAATGTTTATGGAAAAGAAATCAAGGAAATGTGATCAAGGAAAGGGAACTTGACTAGTTTTATTTATGAGGCACCAAGAACTGAAAAGAAGGAAGGTAAAAGGGTATGTGACACAAAAAAAAAAGCATATGTGAAGTCATAAAGGATAGGACAATGTAAGATAGGCTTCAACAAAGGGATAACCAATCTGCTTTGAAGGAGCAATGGGAATAAATAAGTCATGATGCAAAATGGTTTGATAAATGGTCACTGTGTAACAACAAACATCATGATTAGTATAATCAGCTCCTTCAAGTTGTAAACATGTTTCTTGTGAAAATATTTGTGACTCTCGAAAATCACTTTGCAATTGGCCGTGAACCTGAAAAAACTTAGTACAAATTCCTGCAATCAAAACTTCGTGGGAGCATTACAAAACATAAAATGCAAGAGATAAGTACAAAAGAGAGAAAAATAAAGTGTGTATGAACCTGTCGCTCACGTTGTTTTTGTCATCGATGGTTGTCAATGTGACTTCAAGAAAACAAATTAGCGTTTAAGTGTAAAACCATGGGTCTGTATAGATTTCAGGAATTGGAAAAAGTCCATTGCAATTTTTTTCGATTTAATGATTTTTTTCATTATTTTTATAATTTTTTATGATTGTTATTTTATTCTGATAATACACATGCTAAAGGAAAACAACACACAAAAGTGTTGTCTTGGCTGTACCAAATTTTGCAATGCGCATAATAACCAGTTGTTGTTGTCACTAAAGTCTTGGAATATAAAATATGTTGCTTGTTAAATTTACCCAAGAAATTAATCAAATTTGTTCCATTGATTTTGATTGTTTTTTTGCATAATCAAACCTGTACATCATCAAATATATTGAACCTTCAAAGCATACAATTCTCTATGAAAAATATCAACCTCTAAGAAAACGCAAAATTCGATCCTGAATAGAGTAATAGACTGCCTGCAAAAACACGTCAATTAGAAATTCGAAGAACATAGAGATGTTCTGAAAATTTTATTGTACCAACCCTCCAAATTGGTCCATTCTGCCACCAAAAAGTTGACACCTTTCTCCTGCATGACCTAAAATTATTAAAATAACAAGTTTATACTTAAAAATGCATCAATCGATCAATCAAATATTGGCTTGCGTACTCATTTCTCCTTGTAAATACATGGCATGGAGATTGACTCGTCATTTGTTCAAATGATTTTCTTGCAGATTCACCTCGATAGGAGGATGACATAATGATGGAAGGAATTGAGGATGCATTTTGGTAACAAAGAGCGGGCCCAGAGATCTGATAGGTGTTCATGAAGGTAATGAAATTCCTAAATAAATATCAACGGAGCAAAGCCAATAGTGAAGACAAACATAGCTACTAGAAAAGAAGGAAATGAAGAAGATGTTTTACTCAGTCGATCCATGACCAACTGTAGATCTAAGAATTAAGATTATTTGTTCCATAACCAAATTTATGAAGCTTAATTATGATTTTAGTGAACTATTCTTTTGAAGTATGGTTATCAATATTTAATCTCTTTGATAAACGACACGGTCAGAGAAGAGTATTTCAATCAGAAACTATTGGATCAAGAGCATGGTGGTCATGATATATTCACATGCTTGACAGTTCATGGCACCACATTATTGCGTTCCTCTGAGTTCATCTCCTTCAACTTCTTGTATTGATATATGGCACCCAAAATATTTAAAAGTTGTCATTTATACTCACGGATATGTTGAATAACAAAAAGACTGTTTGACTCTCATTCCTGTCACTTGGAAAATCAACCATCACGAAATTTGGTTCTTACATGTTATGAAAAATGAAAACTTCTCTCAAACCAAGAAGAATTTTTAAAAACCTCTCACATGTCAGCTAAATGAGACCCTTCTGCACAAAACCCATGTTCCATATTTTTAAAATTCATCACTGGTTACTCACAAATTCCATCCGAAGTCGACTGCCTACAAATTGATGTTAATTGATGGAAAATTTCAGATTCTCACTGCATGTGTGAGATGGGTGTGGTTTAATTGTCCATTTCTAGCTTGTTGGTTAATCACTAACATAGATAAGTAGCTCACGAATCTGTGAGCCAACCACCTGGAGCTTATGAATCTATGATCCAACCGTTTTGTTGATTGAATTAAGCGAAACCTGAGCATTCGTTACCTTGACAAAGAAATTTTGATGCATATCCAAACTAAACCACATGTGTCAGAAGTATATGGGTGAAGTTTGGTGCCAGCGGGTGGAATTTGGTGCATTCATGCGAATCATAGATATATTTTTAAACTCCATCCAATTATTAGGCAAATTATTGCTCACGTAAAATAAGGATCTTGTTAATTCTTTGCCATTTTTTTTCATTTTATTATTGAACAAAATCTTATGGTTAAGAAAAATATGCGAGAGGTATATGAAATGACAGTTTATTGCATCTATTTTGGCCAATAATTTTGGGAGAATATCTCGGTAGGAATTTCTCCAAGCTTAGCAATTGCATGAAAAATTATGGGCAGTTGAAACTACCACACAACAACCATAATTGCAATACTCTATTGATTTGTTTCTCGTTGACATTATGGCTTGGATTTAGTTAATTCATTGTCAATGTTTTTTTTCATTTTTAATTTTGAATCAAATTTTAACAATAACATCTCTACCATCGTTCTCTTTTACTCTTTTTGGAATTAACTGAGGGCTTCAAATTTCATTGTTTTGCAAGCTATTTAATGTTTCATGTTTTGTTGTAGGCTAAGTTCAAGGTCGAAAGATTTCAAGTGGTGAAGGCGGAGATAGAGTGTGAAAGGCAGAAGAATAAATGCTTTACTACATTCTATCTTGATTTGCTATTGTTTTTGCAGGGTTATTATTTAATTGCTTGTTGCAAGTTTAGCAGGGAAAAAAAATGCAATTCAAAACCAGAAATGAACCAATCCGAAATTTCAAAAACGCAGTTCAATCGATTCCATGCAAAGTTCAACCACTGTAAAATTTTGTTGTAACATGTAAAATTTCGCTGTAACAACATGTAAAATTTCACTGTAACAACATGTGAAATTTCACTGTAACAACATGTAAATTTTCACTGTAACAACATGTAAAATTTTTCTGTAACAACATGTAAAATTTTGCTGTATCAGCATGTAAAATTTCAGTGGTTGTTTCAGCATGTAAAGACTCGGCTTTGTTTTATTCGTCTAAATTTTTTTATTGTGTTTATTTTGTTATATTTCATTTTTTTTTAAATTAGTTTCTAATAAAAATCAAATTGAAAAATGTAAAAAAAAATAAAAATATAGCAAATGGAGTGAACTCAATTAAAAATTGGAGACGAAAATAGATTAGGAAAATTAATTTTATCGTCCACAATCAAAAGTATTCCTGAAAACGTTAGAGGCATCCTATTTTCTGATCCTCACGATCGCTCCAAGTGCAGAGGAGAGCATACTTATTCTAAAACAAAAGAAAATTGTAAAAAAAATCCTACCTACTCTATACTAATTAACAATTAGAATTTAGTTACGTGTAATTAAATAGCCAATGTAGCCACTCACGTATCAGTAACAACAATATGTTAAGTGGCAATTTTTTGAATGAAAAATGGAAATTTACAAGAATGAATGAATCTAGTTTCTGTAGCGGCAAACTAGATAAATAAAAATAAAAATGAAATTTATCTAAATGAGTACTTACCTGGAACCATTGCGCGATATAAATTTCGTAGGCATTGTTTACCTTTCTCATATATTGTTGTAACTCCTCTTCATCTTCCTCGATCTCCTGTTTGGATGTTTGTTCGTCATCAAATTGCTAGGAGTCTTCAGATGTTGAGTCTTCATTTGTTGTCGGAGGAGTATTTGAATCTTTAATCCTTGTCCAGATCTCCTCTTCGTGAGAATATGAGATCCCGACTTCTGCCAGAATCTGAGTGAGTAGTTCCAAGATGATACTCATTGTTAAACCATGTTGAAAAAGAGATTCTTACAACACCCATAAATTAAAATCGAAACAAATTGCGTAAAAATCACACTTTGCAAAAATTAAACACTCATACTGAAAACAAATACTCTTCACAGTTGCGAAAATCAAGCACACTTGCTGAAATTGAAATCACTCTTGCATAAATTGAAATTCACACTTGTGGAAATTGAAATTCACACCCTAATTACGCTTGCAGAAATTGAAATTCACACTCTAGTTACGCTTGCAGGTATTCAAATTCACACTCTAGTTACGCTTGCAGTAAAATCAAACTAAACTTCAATCCATTGCACTTCCCTGACAACAGTGCCAAAATGTGGGGTGAAAACATTGATGTATTAATTTCATTGTAGTACTTTCCCAACCATTTAATTTTTCAATCCAAGGTTCGTAGGCTTACGAAGCACATTCACTATATGTGCAGGACATAAGTAGAACTAATCTAATCTAATTTGTTGAAATCAAATTAATCTAGGAAAGCATTGAAACACTAACTAGGAAAGAAAGAAATTGCATAAGAGAAAAACAATACAACATGTGAAGAGTTGAATGACAATTGACATATGTGAGCTCACACAATAAATCAATC
>SNQJ01S0003728.1:281311-304842 GCA_010110895.2 Picea sitchensis | reverse complement strand
TATGTTTTGGTCTTTTTTCGGGGATATTTTATTTTAAATTTTGTCCAAAATTCAGTTAGATATTGTTAGATCTGTATATTTGAGTGGCTAATTTTGTATAAATTAAAAAAAAAAACTTATACCACATTTTTTAAGGTTTGTAATTTTGTTTTGTATAAATTTTAAAAAATAATTAGTTGATACAATATAAAATTAGTTGGTATATTCATAGGGTAAATCATCCTCCTTTCTAGTCTTTATCTTTTTGATGGTCTGTTTATTACAAAACCCCACATTTATAACCTCCATTCACTATTAATTAAAATAATAAATTTTCTTAGTAGGGAATAACCATCCCATCCGACCCATATTGTTTGTTTAGCTAAAATCAAGCAAGTTATATTCATGAAATAAAGACACATANTTACAAAACCCCACATTTATAACCTCCATTCACTATTAATTAAAATAATAAATTTTCTTAGTAGGGAATAACCATCCCATCCGACCCATATTGTTTGTTTAGCTAAAATCAAGCAAGTTATATTCATGAAATAAAGACACATAAATTGTGATATAATCTCAATCTGTTAGTAGGAATTCTGAAAAAAAGTTTAGCTACTCTAACCTAATCAATTCTAATGTCAAAGATAAAAATAAAACAAAAAATCTTCTAGTTTTTGTCTAGAAATAATAGTTCAGTCATTCATTTGATCTACATTCAAGTGACCTTCTCATAGGGACATTTGTCCCGGGTCTTTTTTCCTTCCAATCTTCTTGGTTTGGTGTGTATAAAATTCTAGAAAAATTCCTTTTAATGCAAAACTGAAATTTCACCCCTTTGACTAAAGGTTTCTCAGATCTTAACCTTGTGAATTTCATCCTTAGGGATATTATCAAATAGAGTATAAAATAACATCGAGAAAGATACAATATTTGACTATTTAACAATGAAATATTCTAGGCAATCCAAGGAGAAAAGATATCAAAATGTCTAGATAGGTTTTCATCCCTCAAGGGAAACTTATCGCAAAAATTATATCTGAAAATTCACTTTTATAGTAGTTATAACATCTCTAAAGCAATAGATATAGAAGCAACAAAGTGTCCCTTAAATTGCTTAGTGATTATGTCAAATCACTCAACAAATTTTCTTTTTACTTGTGTCAAATCATCAAGACATATATAGTTGTAAATAACAATACATGAAGAACATATATGGCTGAAAATCAAATCTGTAAATTGCACAAGTTTTGGACAGATGGAAATTCATGAATATGCTCAATATTAAGTTCATGTACTTATCATAGACTTCTCTCAAGGTTACTACAAACCGTTATCTCTCCAAAACCCTATCTAGGAAGAAAACAAGAAAAACCCTAGCTCAACCAAGGAGCCCCAATAGGGAAGAATCACTCCAACAAGTACTCCAAGGCAAAAAATCCTCTTTTCTTATTCTTCATCAAATATACCCTAGGATTTTATCACAAAACCCTATTCTCAAACCTTTAAGGGATAAACCGTAACCCTACTACTTGCAAATATGTACCTGGACATAAGCTTCTTTGTTTCTACATAAAAAAATTCTTCCACACGTCATCAATGTTTTATTTTATTATTTATTTTAGAAGAGATCAATATTGATGAAAAACAAATCAATGTGTGTAGTCAACCTCTCATAATATGCGTACTATACCATATTTTTAATATTCATTTTCTTTCCATGAGAATACTCAACAACAAATCAAGGGCACAAAAAACACGTGATCCTCTTAAACCCAAGCTTGTATATTTCTTTCTCTCATGATTTATAAATATATATTTCTGATTTTTTTTTCACATTTTTCTTCAATAAGCTGTCATTTACGAGCATCAACAATAAAAAAACCTTTACGCAACATCACCAGGAATAGTAAAATCATTAAGAGCAGTAAAACAAATATTTATAGTCATAAAACTTTATAAAAAAAAAATCATGAGTTTTCTCTCACCCACTAGGAATAATTTTGCTCTAAGTTCCTCTTCAACATGAGATTCTTTATTTCCACGAGCATATAAATCATTTCCATGAGAATCTCGAGAATTCCATCGAAGATCAAATTTTCTATCGTTTCCAAGTTTAAGTCACACGACAACTGAACCAAAATATCGTAGTCTCAAGAATTAGGGAGGATATTCAAGAGAGACACATTAAGCACATCAAGACACACACATAATCCCAAGAAATAAGGAGATAAATTTGGGGAAGGATATCCATCTGCCTTCATATTCCTTCCTCAAGAGTATTTATACATTGTATGGATGGTTGGAGCGGTTGCACCCGCTCCAACTAATCATCCATTAAGTTCTCTTGTATAATTATCTTTTACTACATATATCTGCATATATTTACTTAATATCTAATGTATGATGACTATTACAAGGGCCTAATAAGCCTCCCAACAATGGGTTATACCCTTTTCGTAAGTTTGGTGTTGAAAAAATATTTGTGCTTGGGGCTTAGGAATTTTATACCAACCCCTTGTCATTTGAAATGTCAATCCTTTCACACAAATAGTTCCCATTGGTTGCCATAATTATAGGAATAACTAGCTTAAGATTCCTTTGGAAGATAGCACGCAAAGGCTAATTTTTGGCCTTATTTCAATGGTTGCACAGTTAGTCATAAGATGTGAAGATGAAACCCTTGGTCATATCTACTGGATCCTCTCCAATCCCCACAAATTATTAATCCTCCATGGCACAAGTCATATTCTTGCACAATAGAATGAACTGAAACATTTAAAATAAATAAATAAATAAAATTATGGTATATTTTTCATACAACATATTATAAGAAAATTTTCAATTAACATTTTCAATCATTTTCACATAAAGGAAAAGGAAAACTTGATATGGTTGAGTTTATTAGAAGTTATGATTTCAAAAATTAAATTAAGTTAAATTATATTTAAAACAAGCTTTTAATAATGTTGTAACCTAATTGACGAAAACACAAATTTTTTTAATACACAGTGTTTCATGGTAATGTAACACTACTTAATTATAATTATTTATTTAACTTGTGGTGTTGCAATTGGTTTTTAATCCAAATGAATTTCCTAATTTTTTACATCATAATCATTTTTGAATTATAATTTAAATAAACCTTATCTAGTTAAACTGTCACCATGTGCATTGGGAAGGAAGATAATGTTCCTTTTATAATATACATGGATGAGAGGCTTGAGACAAGTGTGAACGTCAAGCTTTTGTGGGAAGGGTTGTTTCTGAATTGGAATTGGAGTTTAACAACGTAATTTTTAAAATCCTTTTATTATTCCATGCTTCAAGAAATATGAATGATTCAGAGTTACATTTATAATTAGCAGTTTGATTCTATCTTTTGCAGACCTTTGCAATCCTCTTAAAATTGGGAAATATTGCAACTGCTTGCATTCCTCTGGAAGCAAAATTTCTTCAGTTTTAATTTGGTTCCCTGGTTTGACTTTCATATTCTTGGTTGACGTATTNTCGCCCTGCTGTTGTCAACGTCTTGCTCGGCAATAGAATTGAGCACCGCTCGTCCCTCAACCTAAGCCTTCTTCCTGAGCATGGAAGAGGCCAGAGCCAAGGCCCGCTCGAGCTCCTCCTCCCTGCGCCTCTGCGCCTTGTGTCCTTCCCAGGCAGAACCTCGACGAGGTGTGCCTCTTCGCCTAACCATTTTCCCAATGCAAATACGAGTTAGGAGCTGAACAGAGTTAGAAAAGGACCAATTCAAAAGCCTCTGCGAATGCCGAGCGCTGGAAGGCCAGCTCTGTCAAAGACAGAGAAGCCACCAGCCCTGAAAGAACTCCCCAGAGTACCCAGCAATTGACGCACCAGGAGCCTTCCTCCTTTGCTCAGGCTCCAAAGAAAAACTATAATCAAACTTTCTGCTCCTCCTTCCGTCCATAATAACCATGACTTCATAAGCGCCGGGGATGTTAATTACCACGCGAGGGAGGAGTACCTCCTCCAACAGACCTCTGCTATGGCCGTCCATCTGCGTTAAATGTCGCGCGAGGGTGGCATTCCTAAGCATTTAACCATCGCTGAGTGCGAGTCCAGGTGGCTCATCGGCTCCTCCGCGTGTCACCCCATCCGGGGCTATAAAATTTAATTTAATTATACATAAAATAGTAGATAAAATATATAGTAAAGATAAATAATAATTTATCGATTTTACTATGATCATATATAAAAATATGCACAATTTATAAATTTTCATTATTTAAATGGATTCGAGCCAAAGAGATTTGAACCAAATACCTTGCTAGCATGGAAGCAAACAAATGTTCAACAACATTAATAACAACCCATTGAGCTAACCTCTTGGGCTCTTTAGATGACTTTTTATTCATCACTTGATCAATATTATATGTGTATCATATTATCGCCTTTCATCCCCTTTTGAAGGTCCCAAGACCAGCTTCTAGGTCAACAAAAACAATTCTATATAACCTATTGCAGGTGTGCTAAGCTTATGTTAGTATAAACTTCTTGTTAAAAAAAGAATAAAATGGATCTTCAATTTAAATTTATGGGAATCAAACTGTTAATTTTTCCTCTTCCATGGGTTGGTGGAAGAAACAATGCATTACTTTTGTAGAAATAAATTATGAATTTTAGAACTACCCAAACATTAACACCATAAATAAAATAATAATATAGAGAAGAGCCTTTACGGTATGGTAACACCATCAATTACTCCTTATGGAAGGAATAACTCCACAAGTCATGCTTGATAAAACACAATATATCCAACATCCAAAATACTCAATAGAAGGATAATCATGTGTAATAATATTTTCTCATGATTAATCTTTGGTTTCTATGTTGACTACCCCTTATTATTATATTATTTTCTCTTAACTACCCAGTGGGCCTATTTATTACCCATCAAACTATACCAAGTGGGAATATTCCATGATTATGGACACACTACATTCCTTATCCCCTTGGGTACCTCTCTAGGTGCCCAACATTGTCCTAATTACGTACATTACATTACATCCCCTTCCACATGTATCATCCCAAAAATATGAGAAGAATCCATATTACATGACCTACTAACAAATGTACTCGATTGGTTCCATGTGTGAGCATTCATCCATCCTAATGAAATGTGGACATGGGGTCCAATTGTGGCCTTTCCTCCTTGATATTGATTATGGTTTCTTTTTTGGTTTCACGTTGTTGCTACGCTACCTTGATATATTCATGAATTTATTTTAGTCCTCCATGTGCTACACATCAAAATTCCTCACTTCGATAATGTCAGATTCTTATTATCGCAAGTGTCGCACTTTTGTAACAAGTGTCACAAATGTTGCATTTTCATTTTGCATATGTCGCATTGCGAACAACACCATGGAAACACTTGATACATCCTCTAGAACATCTTGGAAGGAGAAACCACATCATTTGAAAGACTAAACAAAATGTTTTTCCTTGAGAATTGGTCATCTTGATGACTTTTTGGAAAACCAATGCTTCCCTACTCATATGCAAGGAGCACTAGTGCTCTCTGTCCATCTATAAGGGAGCGTTGTATCTCTCTGTTGCTCGTTTTGAAGGAGCATCAATTGGTTAAGAAAATCGTGGAAATAAATCCCCCTTTTCTCTAAGGACAACCAGAGATGATTTGAGTTTGTTTGGCTCGAATCTAAGCTTTAGGATACATCTAAGGGAGATGTCACAACTGATTGATGCATATCCTCAACTTATCCCAAATGTAATCAAGGTTGTTGAGCCTCTCAAAGCCTATAAAAGAGACACATTCTCATGGTGAAGAGGAGGAGAATAATCAACAAAAGTATCTTCATTTTGATTGTGGATCTTTCAAGCAAGGGGTTGGACAAGGAGGACTTGGAGAGGTTGTTGCAACTGCATCTACAAATTGTAAGTGTATTTTTAAATGTTATTAATATATGTTTGTCCTATTTCCTTCATGTTTATGTATTATTGCATATGGTTGTCTATTATGGATGAATTTGGTATAAACTAATGTTGGTAGAGTAGGAAATATTTGTTTTCTTCATTGTCCATTGGATTCCATGTATCATGTCATGCTAAGGAGTTTGGATATCAAGTTAAGATTGGATTAAGCGAGGACAAGCTTTGAAACAAAGTACAACATACTTTCTTCCTCTCTTTATTTTGATTAGCTTAACTATATTTAAAGGTATGGTGGTGTCCATTTGAATCTTTCTATGATGGTAGTAGGGGTATACAATCCAAGAGGATATTCACCTATCCGCAGGGGAATTTTCCTATAACATAAATCGGTGACTCCGTTGGGGATCAAAACCTTCAGTTTTGGTTTATTTCCTTGGTTTGTCTTTTATTTTCTCACATATTCATATCTAGTTTGTTGATTTTATCCATCATCTGTTGTCTTTGCTGAAGTTGTCTCACAGAGTCTTTTGATTGAACTTCCTAAGTTTTTGAATTTTCTAGGTTGTTCCCAAGTTTTCTTAGAACCCACGCCCTCTCCAGTTAGACTCAAAGAATTGATTGCCCGATCGATGCTCCCCTAGATTGTTTTAGGGAGCGTGGTAGTGCTCTGGTTCTGTTATAGTCAGAGTGTTGATTTTTCCTCACCTTGAAAAATTGTTTACTGTCTTTGTCCTCGGTGTAGTTCTTTGGTATTTCTGTCTAACTCAGATCATTTTATATCAATTCATTTCTTTTTTCGGGATTGCAACTTGCTTCTTTTAACTTTTTTGATCTTTGATTTGATTTTATGGTATTTCCTTATCGCAAAATCAACCTTTTTTTCTTCAAATTTAGGTTCGTTTTGTTGTTTTTTCATTCATTTGATCGATTAAATATTGTTGCCAGGAAACTCAGGGATCTCTTTACTATTTTAATTGATCTCTGACCTTCATACATTTATGGAAGATTTCATAAGTGTGTTTTGTTGTTTTTGGTGTTTTTTTCTTTGGATCATTAGTTTTTTTTCCATCTCTTATTGATTGTTGTGAGAGTGTCTTTTGTTTGTGTGATTTTACTTCCCATTTTCCAAAGTCACAATAGTGAAAATTATTTTTATTATTTAAATAAGAAGCATTAAATGAATCATTCAATTCACATTTACAATCAAACGAAAGGATAATTTTTACAATTGGTTTTTGGATATCATAAAAGATTTCTTTATAATTTAGCACTTAATTGGATTCTTGTTGAAAACAAATTGCATGGATTTTTTTCATTCTTGTGTTTGGTAGTGAAAGAAAGAAACGCTTCTCCTTCCCATAAATAGAAGTTCATTGAAAGAAACATTTTCTTATCATTCTTTTACTTCTTTGGGATTCGAGTCAAAACATCATTAGTTTCATTCTCATTCACCTCTGTGTAAAGAACAACCACTAAAATCAAATCTAATTAAAAATCAATATAGAAAATTTTTTCTTTTTTAAGCTCTTTACACCATGATTAGACTAGGACTAGCTCTTTGGAATAGGATGTGAGAATAAATCTCCAAATAATTCCAAAGAAACTCAGAATCTTGCGATAGGGACAGTAAATCCAATTTTCATATAAGCATAGCTGGGATCCCCCTCTCACATAGGGGTTACGCATGAGGTCATGTTCGAGAGAGAAACAAAGATTACCCCTATGAGGCTTAAGCATTTGTAGTAGTCATATCTTATATTGGGGGTTTTTCTTGAGGTTCAACTGTCTTCATTTGTTCTCGGTGCTTCGTGAATTCCGAATCTGTTCAGGGTCCTCTGGAGTTTTACTGATGCACTTGTCCTTAGTTCTCTTAAAGGATTTTGGACTTGATATCTTTCCCATACGTTCATACTCGACTGTCAACTGTACCCTCCCAGAGGCTGTCTGCGATTTGGTGACCTTAGTAGCCATAATATTTTGGTTCCTTACACGAGGTGACAATGAAGGGAAGTCTTCGATGTACCTGGAATAAATGTTGGTCAAAGTCACTCGCGCTCCTTGGAGGGTAACCCATGGGTAAGATTTCACCAAGGTGTATGTCTGTTAAGTAGGTTTCCATCATAACTCATCCACCCGCTCATATCCTAGCCCCTTCTCAATTTTATGATGCAATGTTTGATTTCATCACCAACTAGTACATTCATTGAGAGAAGAAATTGCTTGCTTGTTGGTTTTTCTATATTTTTAGTGAGTGTTTTTTATTTACTTAATTGTGTTTCAAAATTGAGACTCTAAACAATAAAGGTCTTCATAGATCATGAAGGATGCAAGGGATACGACCAGAAGTGTACGAACACTTACCTCCTAGCTCACCTGAATATTTTTACTGTGAAGAGGTTGAGAATCATTCAGATGTTGGGAGCGCTACCACTCCTTTGTTGGCAAATCCAAAAAGAGAATTAGTTACGATTGAGGAAGATTCCACTATTCTTATTAATCCTATGTCACAATTTCATCTCGATCCACTCCTTCTCTGAAGGTAACGTCATAGAAGAAGATTACCCTCATCTATCGTCAAGACCATACACTAAGACACAGATGGAATCCACACAACCATATTTTAATGACAAATACATGAATCTTGTTCATCCCACTGACATGGTCAATACACGACAGAATATTGTTCATTATATATGGAGAACTCCATCAGGACGTTAACTTTACGAAAAAATCAATTTTAGTTGACCACCTTTTGACCCTCTTACCTCGGTTGGTGCCAAGGCAGGACTGTCTGGTTAGACTATTGAACGTCCCATCGAACAAGTAGTCAATCCTGTTGCCATGTCAGTACAAGTTAAAAGTAACATAGGAGTCCTATTACCTAGTCATATATAAGGTACTTTGACAATTATTCCTACCACACCACCTCTTCAACCTACAACTCCTTATATTCCACATAACCATGTTGGGACACTAGTGCATCAGATAATGCAGAACCCTACCATACACACACACACTCAACTACGAGACAAGTCCCGAATGGGGGGAAACCATCATCTAGCAGACTCGTCCCTCCCGGGGGACAACTGCCATTACACATATCCACTGGGGGGAAACCTCCTTTTATTGTTCAAACCCCATTTTTCACCCAATCCATGGTAGGGGGACAAATTTCTTTTTCTGGAAAACCTCCATAATCTCTGGGAACACCCCAAGGAGGTACGTTTCATCCACCTTATAAAGGAGGGTCATCATACCATAACCCACAAGGAGGAATATTGAATCCTAATCCTTCTGGATTAGATTCTGGAAAACCTTTCCCAGGTGTCTCGAATCCCACTTGGGGTCCTCAAGGACAACAATCTTATCCTCCCCAAGGGCCAACTTTTTACCCTCCTCAAGGACAAACTGTTTACCCCCTTCAAGGGAATTTTTTTTATCCACCTTAGTCTAATAAAACGACCTATCCTCCCATGGAATATATTGTTTATCCTCCCTAGAACTAAACGGGTTTCCCTTCTCCTTTCATGAACGTTCCTCAACAGATGAATCCTACCTATACTAGCCAACAACAATAGTACACAGGAGGGCCTACTGGCTACAATTATCCATCTCAACCATTTTATGGCCCTAATGGTGTCCCCATGCCACACCAGTATCATCCTTGGGTCAACCAACAACTACCATTCCTAGACATGCTAGATCTATCATATTTTTCACGGTTGACAAATGATCCCATATTACACTTTTTTTTATGGCCAGTAATTCCTACTAAGTTACCTTCTAACATCCCAAAATTTAACGATAAACCTAGAGAAGACCCTAACAACCACTTTATGACGTTTCATCTATGGTGTTCATCAAAGTGACTTATGGATGATTCTATCTGGTTACATCTTTTCCAGCGTACACTTATGGTTTCAGTAGCCAAATGGTACATTGAACTCCAACGTGGTGCTTTTCAAGATTTCAGCTCCCTTTCCATGGATTTTCTCACACATTTTCCATTACCCATCCATTACGAGACTGATGCAAAACTCTTGACCTCACTTTGTTAAACAAACTTCGTACATATCTCTGATCACATTCATGAGTGGAGATGATGACGAAGGTTGATCAAAGCGACCATTCCTGACCAATTGTTGGTTGAATGGTTTACTAAATTTTGGTTACCTCCAATTTCTTGTGACATCGCCATGGGTGGTGTTGTCACTGGATATGAAGCCATTTCTCGCACTCAATATATGGAATTGGTTGATGCCCAATACGATACTTTGTATGAATTGATATCGAATGCTTCCTGTACATCAACCAATCCATCAAAACCATCTTCCATAGCTCATGTAGATGGAATTATTGGTTCTGTCAAAACCCAATATTGATCACATTTAGTCGGATCGGCTAATCGGTCAGTTCCTTCACCCACTATCAGTTAGACTTCACTCTCATCCACCCCTCGACTCAAATATATGAGGTGAATTTAGTTCAATCTTCTTCTCCACAACAATCAAGGGGGGAGAAGAAAACGAAAAATAAACCAAAGAATCACAATAATCATAATAAAAATCCAAAAACACCAACTCAACCACCTGCTCCTGAGAAACAACCACAGTGAAAACCAAAATTTTTGTGTCTCATTTGTGGTGAATATCATTACACACGAGACTGTCTTCATCATGATGAAGTTTCCAAAATTTTCAAATGAAATTCCCAACCCGCTGTGATGACACAACCTTTTCCTCAGTATCAATCCATGGTTGTGCAAGCCCCTGCTCCTTCGATAGGTGGAAAACCAAATCACCCTCCTAGTCAGGAAGCTTCATTGAGTTCCCACATTTATATGTTTAATGGGATTTATTTAACCATTCGTACTACAACATATGAAACTCTAGCTAAACCTGATAAAGAGAAGGTCGCTAACAGTACTACATCAAATCCACATTCCACCACCGTTACTCCTCAATATGGGCCACTTTATATTGAGAAACCTACTTTCGACTCTATCTTGCATCCTCCCAAGAGCACTATTCGAAAGTCAACTTTTAATCCTAGTTCACTTGCCACTCAAAACTACAATATCATTGAATATTTGGCTCAAGCACCGTGTGTTATGTCAGCTCTCGAAGTTCTACAACATTTCCCTAGTCAATGTAGAACTCTCTTGGTTACCATTGGAGTAATCGATCTTGAGTCATCTAATAATATCACATTTAACCTGGATAATTTCAATTCACAACTCTCTCACTAGGCTTCTTTCTAGATCGATGTTGTTGTCCACAACCAACACATTCATCGCACAATACTGGATAAAGGATCCTCCACATGTGTCATTTCATTAGATTGTTGGAAAGGGTTGAAATCACCTGTTCTTAATCAATCCCTACTATGTTATGACCATTAGATGGGTGAGGTTTTCATCCTCATGGACTCTTGCAGTCCTTAGTTTTTCAATTGGGAGGTAAGACCATCTTCGTAGATGTTCAGGTAGTCGATGCTCCCCTCAATTACAACTTGTTGTTAGGAAGAATTTTGTTTTATTCCATGAATGTTGTCACTTCATTGGTGTTTCAATGTGTACAATTCCCCTATAAAGGTAAAATTGTAACTATCGATCAGTTAGATTATTGCACCCTCGATGCTCGCACTCCTGCATCAAACAACATTCCTTTTTTTGGAGATTCCAATATCACTTACAAAAGTGTAGGAGTAGGTATTTTAAAATACTCTTCACTTATAGGTACCTTTCCTACACCTCTTCCTCCCACCTCGCAACATATTTCCCCGATCAATATGATCTCAACTATGGCATATCGATCCTATGAATCATATGATCCTTGGATTGTGCCTAGTCCTTTAGAATTTGATGCACTAGGTGACACTATTCCACTTAGTCCCGCAAAGGATGCATACAAATCCATCCAATCCGCCTCTCCCTCACGTGTCGACCAACATCTGTTGGCATCTACCGCTTACTCGTTGCCATCTTTGTTGGATTCCCTATCTTCTACATTCGATTACATCCTATGGTTTTTTCCATCAGATGGATCTATTACGGAAATGCTTAGTATCAAAGAGGTACCTTGGGATGATAACCATCATCGTTCATATTTTCTTCCTATTTTGGATGAAATTGAGAAAGATATAAATTCTATCTTTCCTGGCAGTGTTGTTGATTCTACCCAATATCAAATACTCACCCAGGGCACCATTTATGAGGGGAAATTAGGAAACATCTCTTCTACGATTGCTATCGACATCTCGGTCAAATAAGGTATTGTGGAAAATGTTCATCGCGGTGCCAATTGTTCACCCAAGGAAGTGAAATATTATATAGCTTTGTTCAAACAATTTCATGACATCTTCACTTGGAGTTACAAAGAAATGCCAAGGATCAATCCATAGATCATTGTGCATGAGATAAAAACTTACCCATATGTTAAACATGTACAACAAAAACTTCACTTGGTTCATCCTAAGAAAATGGTGGCCATAAAGCTAGAATTTGAAAAACTATTGAAGTCTAGTTTTATTTATCCTTTCCCCTTGACTGAATGGGTTTATAACATTGCTCCGGTCGCTAAGAAACAAGGGTCTATTCTTGTTTTCATCAATTATAGGGATCTTAATAAGGCTTGTCTAAAAGACAATTACCCTACACCTTTCATCGACCAAATGATTGATAATTGCGTTGGCAACATCATTTGTTTCTTCATGGATGGTTTCTCGAGATACAACCAGATTGACATTCTATCAGCTGATCAACATAAAACAACCTTCATCTTCCCTTGGGGGAAATTATCTTATCAGAAACTACCTTTTGGTCATAAAAATGTCGGGGCTACCTTCCAGCAGGCCATGTCATACGCTTTCCACGAAATCAAACATATTTTGGAACCCTACCTTGATGACTTACCCGCTCATTTGTCTCATCGACGAGACCACATTGGTCACCTTTAGGCCATTTTTCTTCGATGTCGGTTTTACCACATTAGTTTGAACCCTCACAAATGCATATTCATTTTTGAATCAATATGAATCCTCTGTTTCATTGTCTCCAAAGATGGGATTAGGGTGGATCCCTTAAAGGTTAAAGTTGTTCTCTCTCTACCCCCCCCAACAATCTGACTCAATTTCAAAGTTTGCAAGGGAAGGAAAACTTTCTTCGTCATTTCATTTGTAATTACGCTGAAATCACTAAAGGATTTATGAGATTGTTGTAGAAGGACACTCCTTTCATCTGGGATGACACTTCTCAATGCTCTTTTGATGCCCTTAAGCATGCCTTAACACACACGCCTCTCTTTCAACCACCATATTATGCATAAGACTACATCTTTTATTTGGCTGCCTCTACTACCACTATTGCTATGGTGTTAGTTCAAGAGGATCATAACTATGAAGAACATGTGATCTACTATCTGAGTAAGAGTCTATCCAGTCCTGAGCTCTGATATTCGCATGTTGAAAATTTGATTCCATATGTGGTTATTTCCATCCACAGATTTCACCATTACATCCTATTAGACACAACCACGGTCATAGCGAACTCGAACCCCATGTACCATATCTTAACTCATCAAGTCCTTGGGGGAAAATATTCCTATTATGATCCAAATACTCAAAATATCATAAAATAAAAGAAGTACACACCATTTACAGAATGTCAACATGGAGCACACCTCCAAGATAGATAAGTTACAGAATAACTCCTTAAAGAATAGGGTAACCCCCTCCAAATAACTAAATACCTTTCATACTTCACAATTCACATGTCCATAATGAATACATGATCTCTTATATATAGCTATTCACACTTGCACATGAGGCCCCTTTATCACTAGGGAGACCCTATTACATATGTATTTACACATTATATGTACATTTAGGCCCATATATTCCCCCCCTTAGGGTCATATCATATACATTTAGCCATATATATGCCCCCCTTGGGCCATAACATAATACCCTCCTTCAAAAAGCTATTTCCTCAAAGATTTTCATTTAAAGGCTTCACATGTGATGAAACCAAGTAATATGACTTTCTTATGTTCCCACTTTCTTCATTCCATTGTTGATGATCTATCCATCCACAATCAATTCTTTTCAATCTTAATCCTTGGTGTCTAGTTGTTGAACAATTTTCTTTCCTTTGATTTCATGTATTTTTGTTGAAGCTTCTCCAATTTGTAGTCGTTGTTGGTCTCTGATAATATCTTGTTGCAGAGTAGTTTGGTGATCCCTTGTTCCATGAATACTGACAAGTATTCCATATTCTTCCTTCATAATGTTGATATCATCCTTCTTGTCTTCCTTGAAATTTTTCTTGGTAATGAGGGTGTCGATACGGTTTCACATTCAATGGTCTTCCTTCACTATGCACATGCAATTCATCTATCTTCTTTTCAGTGACAATGGATTCCTTGATCATCTTTGCTTGGTATTTGATTACTCTAGCCTTCGATACAATACCTTCATATTTGGCATGTACATCCTCTAGATGGAGTTCAACTTCTTCAAGTATCTTCTGTTGACCTCCTTGAATCTTGTCTTCTTTCAACTTTTGAATATTAAATGTGATCCCATCTAACAAATTCTAGCATCCTTCTTCAATTCTGGCTTGCATTTCTGACTTTACCTCATCCATATTTAAGGATTCCTCAACCTTCTAGCAAATTTCCTCTTGCAGTATTTTGGTAGATTCTTCATCCAATATTCTTCTTTCTTCTTGATTTTGACAATTCTTCTTTTCTTCTTTAAATCTCTTAACCTCATCCAATAGATTTTTATTATGGATTTGTAATCTACATATCTCTTCATCTTTGTTTTTCAAATTTTCTCTTGATTCATATTTTTTCCACTTGCCTTTGCTAGTATTTTATTGATTTAGGTTCTTAACCTCCTTAATGAGTGATTCATTAAGGGATATTATCTTAGATATCTCATCACCCTTCGTATTAATATCTTCCTTGGATTCTTTTAATTTATCTTGAATTCTATAGATTTCCTCCATTTTTGTATCCTTAACCCATTTATTTGAGAAGAGTTTTTCAAATTCTTCCCATGTGCATTGCCATCTAGTATTTTTATCAAAACTCATCCACCACTTCCAAGCTTCATCAAAAAAATAATCTCTTGCTTTCCTAGGAGTCATATTATAATATTTTACCAACCTCAACCATTCCATAGGATTGATTTCATCTGTATCTTCATCTCCTATAAATTTAGGTATTTCCATTGATTCTTAATTGAGTTCTAATCCAAACCCTCAAATCACAACCTCAATATGTTAAGGGTGAAGATGTCAAATAGTTGTAATACTTATTCCAATATCTGCTTCTATGTATTATATTTCCAATGGATTTTGAATCAGCTCAATCAGACATTCCAATAAAAAATTATGATAGTTTTAAGTGAACATACCTTTGAAACCCTGATTTGGAGTCTGTCCTCCTGGCCGACCTTACTTATGATGTATCTCTACAATTTCGGCCATTCTCAGTATGAGATTGTGATCTGTAGTACTCTGGAAATTCTTCTTTGCAATGTCACGGGTCTGACCAAAATTGGATGTGCCAAGTGGAAGTGTTGATAACTTCCCCACACCTTGCTGATTTTTGGCCTTTTCGATAGAGATCACTTGTACATCGTGCCTCGTGCACAATAATTTATATAAAATTATGAAAAGTGTACCAGAAATACTATGTCCTCTGAAATATTCAATGCAACTAGTCTCACTCAATTTGGATTATCTATGAATAAATTATGTCTATTTTACACAGAACACCTATTTGAGACTAGTCAGATGCCCTATCTTCCACAGGGTGTATCTACACAATTAGGCTCACCCAAAAGCTAAATTTTTTATCACAAATAACTTGATAATTTATATTAATATCCTCTAGATGTCAAGGTCTTTATCCGTATACTAAATATCCTCCAAGGGGTTCATTCTGAAATGTCGTAGAAAAAACGTTATAACAAAAATGCCAAGGTGTCTCAGATGTAGCAGCGAAACCCCAATACCTTAAGCTCGGATACCAAATGTTATGATCCAAATACTCAAAATATCATAAAATAACATAAGTACACACCATGTACAAAATCTCAACCTGGAGCACAATTCCAAGATACATAAGTTACACAATAAATCCTTAAAGAATAGGGGAACCCCCCCCCAAATAACCAAATAACTTTCATACTTCACAATTCACATGTTAATAATGAATACATGATCTCTTATATATAGTTATTCACACTTGCACATGAGGCCCCTTTTTGACTAGGTCGACCCTATTACATATGTATTTACACATTACATGTACATTTAGGCCCATGTATGCCCCCCCTTGGGGTCACATCATATACATTTAGCCATATATATGCCCCCCATTGGGTCATAACAATTCCAAATGGATCGTTACTCTCCAAGAATTTGATCTCAAGTTTTCCAAATCAAAAGCTAAAAAATCATTAGTCTTTGCGGAATTGATCTGCAATCTTCTGTATACTTATGAGGATATTGAGCCCAGTGATTCTCTTCCTAACGAATCCTTGTTCCTCATTAGCACGTCCAACCCTTGGTACAAAGATATTCTTCTCTATCTCCAAACCCAACTTTTTCAACCAAATGTTTCATGTGACAAACACCGTCATATCCACCACCATTGTAAACGCTACCTCATCATCAACAACACTTTGTACTACCATGGAATTGATACTGTCCCATGACATTTTTTAAACCATGTTGAGGTTGAAAGAGTTTTAAATGACTGTCACCTTGGATCTTGTAGTACTCATCTTTTTGGTATGGATACAACCCAAAAAATGTTACGTGCCGGTTATTTTTGGCCTTCTATATTTAAATATTGTATCGAGGATGTCAAAATATGCCCACCCTGTTACCTCTTTAAAAAAAAATAGTGTACCCACCTTGCTTCATTGCATCCCATTGTTTCTGTCGACCCCTTTGCAAAACGGGGCATCAATTTTATTCAATGTAACCCCACCTCAACCGAGGGGCACGGTTATATCATTGTTGTCATCGACTACTTCACTAAATGGGTTGAGGCTATGCCTACATCGCTTAACAATGGATGTACTGCAACACTCTTTTTTTTTAACCACATCATAACTCACTTCGGTGTCCCGCAAGCTATTGTCATCGATCATGGCTCACACTTCTAGAACCAAATGATGAGTGAGTTTCACTTCAAAGTGGGTTTTCTCCATTGAAACACATCCCCATAATATCCTCAATAAAATGGACAGGTTGAAGCCATCAAAAAAGTCCTAAAGACCATGCTCCAATGCATGGTGGGAACGAAAAAAACCTCTTGGCACTTGCAATTTTTCTCCGCACTTTGGGCCTATCACACTTCGATGAAAATTGCAAATGGATTCACACCATTCTAGTTGGTATATAGTATAGAAGTGATTTTACCAATCAAATGTGAGATCCCTTTGTTGAAACTTATCGTGGAACTCCTACCTCACACTTCTGATGAAGAGGAACAATTTCTGTATTTAACCAAGTTGGACGATACACGTCATAATGTTGCTCTCATTAACAAGACATATAAAAAATGAATGAAAAGTTAATATGAAAAATATGTTCAACCTCTTTCTTTTGCAGAAGGAGACTTGGTCCTAGTTTATGATCAATATCACGATAAGCTGGGGACAAGAAAGTTAGAATCTTTGTAGCATGGGCCTTATATCATAAAACATGTGTTACATAGAGGTGCCTATGATGAATATCTCTCGACAAACCTCAAAATGGGCTTTACCTCAAGAAGTACTATGCATAGAACATATGGAATGTGTGCTTTGTACATTATTGTACTATATAATTTTAACTTGGTGTGTATTTTCTCTTCCGTGCATGATTTTTTCCTTAGCTACTTATACTTTGCCTTGTGATTACATGCGTAGATGACATCACCCTTTCCAATCTTTGTTGGGTATGCGGATGGTGCTAGTCAACACACCCAAAGAATTGCTTCTGAAGCTTGGGTCATATACCACTCTATCGAGTTATTGAGTTCAGGAGGAATTTTCCTCAGATCTGCAACCAATAACATGGAAGAATATCATGTCGTCATTGGACTCTTAACTGAAGCATCCTCTCTAGGTATAACTAATTTTATTATTAACCTAGACTCTCAACTCATGGTCTGCCAACTTAATCGGTATTACATAGTTCACAACCCAGTCTTAGTACGTCTCCACCTAAGGGTTCTCAGTCTCTAAAGATCGTTTGAATTTCTCCAATACAGACACATACCGAAAGAACTCAATACAACTTCAGATTCGTTAGATAATTACGTGTTGTATCGTTACCTTGCGCAAATTGTTGTTGAGAAGGACATAATTTGAATTTCATAGCATTCCAGAGTCCCAAGAGAACACCTTAGCCATGTTTGGAATCTCAGGAGGTATAGCGGTCCAAGAAAGATATCATAGAAAGGAGACTGCAATAACCATAGGATTTGGAACTGCAAGGTTGGAAGTTGGGCCATGGGATCTGTTCAAGAGAAGGAGGATCCTTCAGAATAGTAAAATTTGGAGAAAGGTGCATGAGGATTATCCCCTAAGTACTTCAGACTTCGCGAATTCGGTGAAGTTTATGTGTGATAGAGAAGAATTGGTTGAAGCCCAAAGTTTTGAAGTCCCAAAGAGGATCTACACCGTAGATCTGGGGGGGAGTGTTTACTATTGGATTTTTCCAAAGACGGATTAGAACCTTAGGGATAGGCCAAGAGAGGAAGGTAATAAAGTTCAGGAGTTCGGCGTTCAAGAGAAACATATTATGCTAAGGTGAACTATCCCGAAGCCCGAAGTCTCTAAGTGGCGTGGCCTGCTAACATCACTAGGGATGACGTGGACACATGGGATGTGTGCCACATGTTAGTGATTTAAGAACCTTTGTAAGATAAAAATGCAGCTAGAACGTGACATATGTCACCCACCTGATTTGATCATGTGTCGGCTCCGTGTGTCCTGCCATGTGGCGCTCTTGGTGGTGGCACAAGGTATTTAAACCTGGCGAAGAAGTTAGATAGATTGGGCCCACATCAACTTTATCACAATCTATCAAGATCGATGGACAGGAGGCATTGTGGAGATCAAAGTTGCGTGATAGATAATTCTACAAGGCGGCCTCGCAATCCAAGCCATAGTTTTCCAGAGGGGGTACATGTCAGCTTGGGGACAATTGTGGAATGGTCGATGATTTACTCCAAAAACATTGACCCATGTCCCCACAATTTGAAAAGTATAAAGTTTGGTGTGACATTTTCAGTATTTATTAATTCAAGCATGAAAACCGTGGGCCCTAGTGGACGCATGGCACCAGATCGTGAAGTTCAGAGACTTGACACTACAAAAGAAATGGCTCGTGATGGAATGGGAGGAAGAAACCCCTGAAGTTTCGTAAAGCCAAAGTAAAGTGACATGATGAAATCACTGGGGTGACGTGGAAGTATGTGGAGACTCACAGTTCGAGAGTTTTGGGATGTGCAAAGGTGAAATCCTCCGAAGTCCTCGAGCCCCGAATCCTTGAGTTCCATAGCGAGTATCAATCGTTGGATGATGGGAGACATGGACCATTGATCCACCATACTTCATGAGTTCACCAATCCAACACTCCAAGAGATTTGTTGGGAAGTGTTTTTGAAACCTCCGAAGACCAGAGCTCGAAGTTTCAAGGCTCCGAATAAGCACCAAAATCATAAGCGCTGGGTCACAACCATGGTCACATGAAAACCAAGGTTTGAAGATAAAGGGTCTAGCACCTGCAATTTGTTGTTGAATAGAGCAAGGCTTAGATATTGAAGTCTGATGGGTTCTTGACCGACCAAGACCCACAGAAAATGGAATCTGATATTGTTTTTGTTGAATCAGATTGGTTTATTCTAGAAAATTATTAACGTCTATTATCCTAACAAAATTTCGGTTGGATACATATTTTGTAGAATTAATGATTGTTATAACCGAACCGAATTGTTTCATAGTGCATAAAAATGGGGGAGGTATTGGGTGCTTATAGTTCAAGGAATGAGGCTATAGGAATGGATGTCCATTTAGGAGTTGAAGGATCAAACTCCAATGGGCATGGAGAATAAATATATAAAGAAGGAAACATGATGAAAATCATTGAAAAGTTGTAGAAAGATGTCCAGACTCATCGAGAAAATAACAAAAATCTCATGAAAGCCAAGGAGCAACAAGGAGAATTCAACATAAAGTTGATGCAGAGCCTGGAAAGAATAGAAAATAAATTGGATAAGGAGAGCGGCTCAAGAAAATCAGGAAGTCACATAAGATCAAAAAGTGATAGCCGAAATCACCAACACTCCCTGAGGCATTCGAATAAGAGAGTACACATTAGCTCAAGTCTATCCCCTGTTAGGAAGCATAAGAGGTCTAGGGAGGATGATATAAGAGGGGAAATGAACAAAATCAAACCTCCTACATTTTATGGGGAGAACACAAAGCATGAAGATGTAGAGACATGGTTGTTGGGCATGAGAAATTATTTTCAATTGCATAATTATTCTTCTCATGTAGAAGGAGGAATTGCCATATATCAACTCAAAGGAAAGGAATCCATGTGGTGGGATAAACTTGTGCAGGTACAACACATTAAAGAGAAAATTGTTACTTGGAAGGAATTCAAGAAGTATTTTGAAAAGAAATACTTGACTAAGAGGTACTATGATAAGAAAATGAAAGAGTTCTTTGAACTCAAGTTGGGAAGTATGTCCATTGATGAATATGAAAGGAGATTCTTAGAGTTGTTGAAGTACGTCTCCTTCATCAAGGATGAGACAGTCAAGATTCAGAGGTATTTGAGTGGTTTTCCACCATTCATCCATGAAAAAATACAATATAATTATCCCAAAACATTGGAGGAGACAATAAGGTGAGCTAAGTGCCTATATGATCAGCAAAAAGAAAGGCCAACTTTGCAAAAAGCTTGGGAAGATGAGAAGAAATTCAAGATGGATCAGAGGAAGAAGGGAATTAAGCCACCATTCTTTAGAAATAATCCTCAGGGACAACCAACTTATAGAGAACCCCAAACAATTGAGACAGATGGTCAGAGGCCAAGGAAACCACCTACTCAATGTTAGGGTTGTAAAGGTGATCATATGTTTAGAGATTGTTCTCACATAAGTGACAAAGTGAGAGATATTCACAATGTTCAGTGAGATGAAATAGTGGGGGACATGGGAAGAAATATACCAAGGATATATTCATCCTTGGACAACAAGAAAGCAGAGTATCAATCACATATGATTGAAGTGGAAGGTATGATCAACAACCAAACCATTACTATTTTAATTGATTCACGAGCTAGTCATAGTTATATAGATTATAAGATGGTGGAAAGATTTCATTTTCCAAGAAACAAGCATGGAAAATCTTTGTTGGTGCAGCTGGCTATTGGAGCCAAAAGAAAAGTCAATGAGATGGTTAAGTCATGTCTTATGGACATGAATTGACTGATCACAAGGGCAGATTTGAATATCTTGCCTTTAGGTTCTTATAACGACCTGATTGGTATGGATTGGTTAGACCAACACCATGCCATCTTAGACTGTTGTAACAAGGCATTCACTTGCCTAGATGAGGGAGGAAATAAGAGATAAGTCCAAGGAATTCCTAGGGAAGTGACTATTAGAGAAATCTCAACAATGCAGCTAAAGAAATGCTACAGGAAAGGGTGTCAAATATTTGCAACCCATATGGAGGAAGCATCTAAGGATAAGGTGCCAAATTTGGAGGATCATCCAGTCTTGGAAGATGTTGAAGATGTGTTCAAGGAGGTATCAATACTACCTCCAAAGAGAGATATTGATTTCTCTATCAATTTTATGCATGGAGAAACCCTAGTGTCAAAGTCTCATTACATAATGAGTACACCAGAGCTGAAAGAGTTGCAAATGCATCTTGAAGAATTTGTGAAGGGGATATATATGCCTAAGTGTGTCACCTTGGGGTGCCCCAATATTGTTTGTGAAGAAGAAATATGGGAAGTTGATATTGTGCATCAATTTCAGACAGTTGAATAAAGTAACTATAAAGAACAAGTATCCTCTGGCAAGGATTGATGATCTCTTTGATAAAAAATTGAAGGATGCAATTTCCAAGATGGATCTCAAGTCAGGCTATCATCAGGTAAGGATTAAAGAGGAAGATATCAAAAAGATCGCCTTAGAGACAAGGTATGGTCATTATGAATTCACAGTGGTGTCATTTGGGTTATCAAATGCACCCGTTGTTTTTATGTGCTTAATGAATGGTGTTTTCTGAGAATATTTAGACAAGTTTGTCATTGTTTTTCTAGATGACATTCTTGTATATTCCAAGTCGGAAGAAGATAATGAACATCATTTGAGGATGGTGTTGCAAGTGTTAAGAGAACATTAGTTGTATTCCAAATTGAGTAAGTTCTCATTTTATCAAAACAAAATTCACTATTTCAGGCATATCATATCTGAAGAAGGGATAATAGTGGACCCTAAAAATTTTGAGGCCATTAAAGGGTGGACATCACCTAAGAATGTGACATAATTAATCTCCTTCATGGGTCTAGCTGGATACTACAGAAGGTTCATTCCAGGGGTTTCAAGAATAGCTCACTCCATCACTTCCTTGCAAAGTAAGGGGAAGAAGTTTCAATGGACAAAATAATGTGGAAGAAGATTCTAGCAATTGAAGCAATTGTTAACCAGTTCTCCAATTCTAAGGATTGCAGATCCAAATGAAGACTTCCTTGTATGAACATATGCATGTAAACAATGGCTAGGTGGAGTCCTCAGTCAAAATGGGTTTGTTGTATGTTATGAATCAAGGAAGTTGAAGGAGCATGAAAGGCTCTATGCCACTCATGATTTGGAGTTGGAAGCCATAGTGCACGCCTTGAATAAGTGGAGGAACTACCTCATGGGAAAGAGGTTTGAGATGAGGACTGACCATAGTGGTTTGAAGTATTTGTTTGATCAACCAAATCTAAATTCCAGGAAAATAAGATGGTTAGAGTTTCTCAGTGAATATGACTTTGAAATAAAGAATATCAAGGGGAAAGAGAACAAAGTGGTTGGTGCACTCAGCAGAAGAATGCATGAGTTGCATGATACATCCATTAGAATGTACCAATCAGATTTGAGAGACATATTTATAGATGATGCAAAATTAGAGTTGCAATACATGGAATTGGTAACAAAATTGCAGCAAGGTAAAATGCAACAGAAAGTTGAGGATTATGAATTGGGAATTGATGGAATCCTCCTGTACATAAACAAAGTTTATGTGCTCAAATATTCTAAATTGAGGAGTGTGATTTTAAAAGAGATGCATAATGTGCCTTATGCAGGACACCTAGGATATCATAAAACAATTTCAGCAGTCAAAAGCCAATATTATTGGCCATGCATGAAGAGGGAGATTGTTGATTTTATTTCTAGATGCTTAGAATGTCAAAGGGTCAAGGCTGAGCATAGACTGTAATGATCCCAAGCCAAATTCTTTATTGGAATCACTAACTACTACTAATTTATTGAGTTTTTAAGTGCATACAAGATTCATCAACACATGCAGATCACAATATATTCAAGATGTAGAAGCAC